>SCDT01002675.1:577-12220 GCA_004143765.1 Drosophila melanica
CTAACTTACATTGAAGAAGAAGCCCAGCACAGCAGCACCATCGGGATGATTGAGGGCCTCGCCCAGCGTGGCATATTTCTTGTTGCGGTGCACAATATGCATTTCCATAGTGTAGCGTATGTCGTTGATAACATGCTCGGAGCCCCGATTGTTCTTGTCACCCCAATGAAAATGCAGGCCCTCCACCTCGAACTCACCGGGCAGCTTGGCACCCCGTATATACGGCAGAAATTCAAACTGTTCTTCAGTCCCATTCAATTTGGGTATGCCAATAGTGACTAAAAATTGGAATAATTAATCAATAATAACTAATGAGAATCAGTCAGAATTACCCGTGTGACCGTTGTTAACCATTTTCAGCGGATAGGGTAACAGATTGTGATAGCCAATCATATCGACCGCCGGCATATGCACTGGTATCGTCTGAGATAAATAGATTTTAAATTAGTTAGTTCTAGTATATATTCCAACAACAATATCACAGATATCTTACGTGGCTGGAGGTGATAGCTATGGGTGACTGCGTTTTGCCAGCACAGTGGCCATGATGACGCGCCCAGCGACGCTGGTTCGGCTCCGAGTAGCCGAAAACGTGACTGCTAGCCACTGTTAAAAAAAAACACATCAAAATCAAAACGAATTAAAATCAAAATAGTAAACACAGCACGTTCAATAATTTAAAAAATGTTTGCTGAATGACTTCCACAACATGCTAACTGTATCATACTAACGTATATGTAGTATGCCCCTTCGATCACGTGCCCCACACATTTTACACCCGCCCCCTCCGTTCCCATCCCCATTCCCATTCCCATTGAGAGCTTATCACTGACATATACAAGCACTTGTGAATTATGGCAAATAAAATGGGAATGCAAACAAACGTTAACTGTTTGCTGCTTAGAAAACAGATAAATCAATAAATAAATTCATATAAAAATATTGGCACACAAGGGCACACTAAATACAAAAGATATCGGCACAATCATTGATATTGATATAGATAATAAGCGTCGAAGGTAAATATTTTTCAATAATTTTCACCACTTGTGCGACTTGACGTTTGACTAACTTCCACGTAATGTTATACAAGTCTAAAAGCAATTTAAACGCTATTTTGCCAATGATAATCAGATTGATTTATCAAGAAAGCCAAGCGATCTGGCAATAGGCAGATTGCTAACAAGCAAGCATATCATATGACATGTTGCACGATCTGAAGAAAGCAGAAATTGCCGGCAGTCAGAGAAGAAACTGTTTTCGATTTAATACTAATTATAGCTATAGTACGTATTAAATTTTAAGATACATTTAAGAAATAAACTTAAATATTGTATGTCAGATCATATAACCGATACGTCTATTATATAAGAAAGTCCATTCAAGTAGCTTAATTAACTTGGCCAACCACCCCTATATCTATATCAAAACCGAAATTAATGACAGCAATTATTGATTTGAAATTACAAAGAGTTTCGACTTGCATAAATAAACAAATTTTATATCTAATATCTTTAGCCATTTCGGGTGTAAGCTATTCACACTTCACCTTGACATAAAGTAACAATTATTTATTTGGCGGGTCGCACGCGTTTCAATGAATTATTTAATAGATAAGAACTGTAGAATATGTGATATTTATAGACGTTAGTGCATGTTAGCATGAAATTGATATTGATACGGTTGGCCAGTTTGGTAAGTGATTATCACTTGTGCGTTTCTTTGATTTATTTAATGATTGCACTTTTGGTACAATCACAAATGTATCACATGACTTTCCAGACTTCGCAAACTATTATATAACTTAATGTCAGTCGGTTTTACACATATTACTGAAATTTCGAACAGTAAATTACCTTGAGACCAACAGATCAAAATAAAAGCTGCTTGTAGTATTATTAACAAATGCATGGCAGGCGACAACAATTTTTTTTATTTGTTTTAAATTGTATAATTGTAGACCATTGGTTTCAAGTACTGCTCCCCACTAAGCTCCTGGCTAAAATCACTTGACAAATGCAACACCTTGCGCTTGGCCGGCTGATTCTAAACTGTGCGGACGTTTGCCGTTTGAAACAACGAACTAATTGAAAATTCGAAAGCTTAAATCCCTGGTATAGCGCGTGCTCCACACTATGAAGCGAGCCATAAAAAATAAAATATATGTATATACTGACATACACACACACACATGCCAAAAAACTTGCACATACAGTCGAATAGTCGCACGAACAACACCGGACGGCGGACGAGCACACGATCCATCGATCGTTTTGTCTGGGCCATTGAAGTATTGAGCTGTTGTAGCTTTGCCGTAAGTCGCCCACTTAATGAAATCGAATTTGAAGTAGCATTACGCGCGACTAAATGCGCCCAATGCACCACCAAGTTGTGTATGATTAACATTAATTAGAATTGTGCCGCAGCAAAACAACAAAAATGTGATTCGTCATAATTCACACGTAGTTAATCCTCAGAGCAAACACAAGAGGAAACGGCTTTCAATCATTTGATAATATTTTGTTTTGCATGCAGACTACTTTGTATAAATTGGATATGAACATTTGTTTGCGTTAAAAGCGGCATATAATGGCACCCAATATTGACAATATCATGCAAAAGGCTACTAATTGATCGCATGGCTATGGCCACAATGGAATTTGATAGGCCAAACATTTTCATTGAGCGATTTTTCACACGTCTATATATAATAACGCTTTTACCATGCATACTACGTATAGAATTTACCTATATGTTGGATTATAATAATAATAGAACTAAAGTCTTCAAAAATGAACATTAAGAAACCCAATTGTTAATTGTTATATTTAAATCAACTAAAGACACTCCCACTATATCCAAGCAAAGCTTTTAAATTTAAGTCACAATTTCATAAACAGAAAAACAAATCAAGCCCAGCTTAATTGACGTGTTTATCGCTTTGAATTTTATTAAGTTTAATTCATAAAGTGTACCAGTCGTGAATTTCATCGCATAAACGTAGGCTAATTATTGTTGATTTAATTTACATATATATGGGAAACTCGTGACTAACCTAGAGTATTATCTGAAAACAAAAAGTTCCACAAAAAACCTCTTACTTTTACTAGGGGTTGAAGTTGAATGTTCACCTACTAAAGAGGTAAAATATGATTGCATTTTGAATGATTTTTACTTTAGTTTCGAACTCCGTTTGAGGCCTTGGAAGCAGGTAGTTCAAGTAATTAGTAGTGATCCCCGTATGCATATATATTTATACATTTTTATTAGATTGGTTGAATTATTCCATCAATTATGTCAGAATTTCCAAATTGATAAACTTGTTTTAATTTTCATATAATAGATCGTGGGCTAACAGTTATAGATTATCATTCCCATTGCTAATTAAAACGAACAAACACGATTCTAAAGCGTGTTAATCAGAGCCATATGATGAGCGTATGTTCGATATACAGTAAACAGTTCGAAAATAACCCATATTGAGTGCTTTATATACGCAATAATAGCTGAGATATATTTGTTAAATAATTGTAATCGTTAAAACGTTTCAATTACAAATAATCCGATTAATATATCTGTATAAAGTGAAGCTTATTTGTCAAATTGAAATTGCCAACTAATAAATTGATATGAGTAAACTTCATAAACACAAAAAAAATACTTGTAAGACTGCTTTTGGGAACGCCCGACTAGCTTTCTGCAACTCGAAATTAGTTGAACTTTACCACACCAATTAAAGTGCTCTTAATCGCACATTCAAGGCCGTATATTTTTATCGATTTTAGGAAAACCGTAAAAGTAATTTTAAAACAAAATGATTCTGGGTGTAAAAATTACCAATCAATTTGAAGGTTTTAAAGGTTTGTTTTTTCTGTAAACACGGCTTTAGTTGGGTCAATTAATATAAGCCCGTATAGATCAAATAAATCCTCAGAGCTATGGGCGCAGCAGCTGCTCATTGTGCATGCAATACGTGCCACAGCCGAACTTGATGAGCCCATTAAAACACAATTATTTGAACATAAAGAAAGCCATAAAATTGAGTGGTACTGTTCTAACGATGCTTAAATAATTCGTCTTTTAACCGGCATGTGTATATTTCAAAAAAAAAAACTATAAAATAAATAGAACAAAAATTCTGCATATGTCCGGCCCATACAAATTATTGAGCCATAGAGACACGCAAATTTGAAACAATCTCGACCACATATATGTATATACGACAGCACATGATCGGAATGCAAAGTAGCCGAAAGGCGCACTACACTTTTATCAATTAAAAACACCTAGAAATTCAGATCTATGAATGACATAAATACAGTACATGAGAACATGTTCTGCGCACATGTTCCTTCACATATATCCATAGAACTGGCGTCATCTTAACCGACGTGCTGGGCATGTTCAAAATTGATGATGGCGATAGTTAGGGTTTATTTTTAGCCCAACCTGCCAAATCGTTAAGCATCGTACATTATACTGTCTCGGTTAGCTTAAAAATAATAACATTCTATTTATACAGCTTATCAGTTATAATTGATTGGTAAACAATGATCAAAACAACAAATAACATTTAGGAATTTTTGATTGTGTGCTTTCATTGCATACTTTTTATGCCCAAAGAGATTCCGCCTAGAAGATGTCTGTATAAACAAAAAATAATTGTGAAACTTTCCAACATACATACAAAAATTCTTTATTAATTGTCTTCAAACTATCAAATACTATTTATAAAAAAGAAATAATTAAATAACACAAGAAACTCAATATCAAACGTTTACCGAAACTATTTGCGGAAATAGATATAAAGTGTCGGTAATTAATAAATAATTTATGAATTAGGGGCTTTGGCATATTACTGGATTATTTTGGTGAATAATTTATTAAATAAAGCTTAGTTCACAGAGGCAAATAATCTGGCAAAATAATTAATTATAGTATATGTTGAGTCATATAGATATAGTTGTGAACAATTAAACAAATAATTCCTTATTACGTAGTAGGATTAAGCAGGCCTTTTGTAAAGTACAGCTCATATTTTGCCAGACAATTTACCCGTATGACTAAGTTTAACAATTCAAGTAATTCATAAATGCGTCAAACAATAATAAATATAAAAATAATATTCGATGTCTTTGCACTTATGGGCAACGTTTTACTTGTGATGTGTTGTTGTTTCGTGCATGGTATATGTGATGAATGTCAATGTTAATAAGACCAAACTCAGTTCTATCCGTAGTTCAAATAGCTGCTTGGCATGCCTTAGTCCTGTTTCTCCTCTTTGGCGGACATGAAAAGTTTCTGGCACGTAAATGTCATCGAATCTAAGCAATGTATGTGAATAGGTTATTTATATGCGAATATGTTAATAAATGTTTTAAAAGGGAAACATTTTAAAACTTGAGAGTATTGTGATAGCTATTAGTCAGCGTCAGCGCCAACGGCAAAGTGTACACACCAATCGCTTTCTGCACCCATTTTGGTTTGTTCTTCCACACGACGCCGACGTAATAGAATGGTATGCCAATTAGTGTTATTAGCAGGCCCATAGCGACCTCAAATGGCGCAACGTAAACCGGAACGACCACCAGAAAAGCGCATACAACGACAAATACGGCAGGTATCCACAAAGAGACCTGTTAAAGCAAAATATGTTTTATATGAAAACTCTTGGAAAGCTTCAAAACTCACTTTAATTGGACGCTCCATATTGGGGCGCTTGTAGCGAAAGTACAAAACAGCCGACACCGAGAGCATGATAAAGAACGACTCCACAATGCTGCTATAAGTGATCAGCACATAAACATCGCTGACGAGGAGCATCACAATCGAAAGCATGCACTGCAAGGCAAACATCTTAAATTGAGCAACTTCTTTTGTTCAACAATTATCTTGACGGAACTCACCAGGAAAGCAAGAGACGGCAGCGGCGTGTAGCTTTTAACGCTTATGTGGGACAGCACCGCGGGCATATGTCCATTGCGAGCGCCTACAAAGCACATGCGCGACGAGGTCATAATATGCACCGAGAGACCGCCAAAAGCTGAGATGGCCACCATAATCGGTATAATCAGCGAAAAGTTGCCCATGATTTTGTTGCCAAAAGTCTGCAGAAATAAATTGAATTAATATAAATTAATAAATTTTATGGAAATTATAAAAGCATATCTACATACCACCGCAATGGCATTGGAGGCAATCATCTCGGGTGCCGACAACACGGCTAAATATGCCATATTGGCGAGCACATAAATGCCGGTTACCAGGGGCAGTGATATATAAATGGCACGTGGCAGATTACGGTATGGATCACGCAGTTCTTCCGTCATAAAATTTAAATAATTCCAGCCGGCATACGAAAAGATGCCCGAATAAAATGCCACCGATAGCTTGCCAGGATCGGTTTCCGTATTATCGAAAGGCTGATTGAAATTCTCCACATTGCCCATTAGCATCCAAATCAGACCCACGACAATGATCAGCACCAGTGCCGCAATTTTGGTAAACATTATAATGTTTTGCATTTTCGTTGTGATTTTCATGTAATAACAGTTCAAATAGGTCAAAAAGCAAATGGTAACGGCTGCCAGTAATTGTAAGGCGATTTTTGGTATCTCACAGCCATCATCGAAAAAGGGCTGTAGCACGTAGGAGGCGAAGGTTAAACCCATTATAGCATTTGTCGTCGGACTGCAAAGTAGTAAATAGAGTAATAAAATGAGTAATATGATATATAATTCTAAGATTGGCGAGAAATTTATGGACAAAGGTATGCAAAGGCAAATGTTTTCTATTGTATACCCCTACAGAGTGTATTAAATTTTTTGCTATAAAGTCTGCAACGCATATAACACATTTCTAATCACTTTAAAACGAATATTCTTCTTACTATTACTACTAGTATATATCTATATCACGCAGCATTTAATCTAGAATCACTAAATTTGGAATGTAGACAACTGGTCAACTTTAAAAATTAGTAAAAAAAAATGTTTGACTATCGACCCATCGTGCAGCGTCCTTACATATTTGTTTTGCAAGGGTATTTAGATGTCGGGACTCCAAAGACATCTGTTCTTTCTTGTATATTTTGCTTAATACAAATCGAGAAAATAAATATAGCACCCAGATAACAATAATAAATTAATTATTGCAGCACAATGTGCTTATCAAAGCAAGTGCTTGCCTGCATAAACAACAATAAGCTGCTGGCAAACTCAGATAAGATCTTTGATTGTTCTGTGAAAGTGAATAAAAACTGACAGCGTTGACCTTGACCCACGGCATATGCATGCCATTATGTATGCGTAAGTGTACAAATCTGTAAATTATAATTGATGCTTCAATTGAAACATAAAACGTCATTTGTTTAAAAGAGAAATCCGCTAGTCTTGCGTCGACTAAGAGATGCCTCATGCCTAGCTCATAACGCTGGGTCAAAACTAAACTTATATACATTTACTCTCAGTTCAGGCTCAAAGTATAAAACTACTTACACAAATATCATCATTGCGTCCCACAGATATAGGAAAGCTGGCAGCGAGCCGTACGCCTCGAAGATGTATGCATAATCGCCACCAGATTTGGGTATGGCTGTGCCTAGTTCCGCATAGCAAAGGGCGCCAATCATCGATAGCAGTCCACACAGAATCCAGATAATGAGAGACGTTCCCACTGCCTCCACCTCGCGTATGACGCCTTTGGGCGACACAAATATGCCCGAGCCAAAGATAATCCCCAGTATAATGGCCACGCCCTCGAGTAAGCCAAGCTGTTTCTTCATGACAACACGGCTACTGTCTGATTCCGCAGATCCTTCCCGCTGCCCCTCCTTGTCCTTGGCCTGCGACGTTGCAGCTGCCATAATGCTGGGTGGGTTCTCAGTGTTCGGTGTGAGGAGCACCATTTCACTCGTTGGCGACTGCAATTCGTTAGACGGCATTGTGTGAGTGTATGTCTGGAGGGACCGCTAATGCTGACCACGCACGCTACGCTTAAAGCCCAAAAGCAGACTGACCAACGAGAACCGTTTCTTGACAGTGTGGTGTGTCCAGCTAATTGATTCGGCAAGCTAGCTAGAGGAGTGTCGCCTCGTTATTTAGTTTGATTAAATTGATGATGTGTCCGTGTATGTGTGTGTGTTTGCGTGCGTAAGTATGGATGTGACGTTTGTCGGCTTTTCATGCGTCTTTCGTTTTCATGCCCACATTAGCTAATCTGCCGGTTAGCAATTTTCTTTGTTCACTTCATCCATTGTTTTGCTAACCCACTTCGTACATATATATATGTATCTCGTTCACTCCAACCAAAGTAGCGCTCACACAGTGTTGCTATCCCTCTCACAATGCTTGCACATGTAATTGACTATTTGCAAAAAAATATATTTGCTTAATAAATTTTTCATTTGCGATTTTAAGATAAACGCTTACAGACTGATTAGTTAAATAAATATTAAATTGTATATTTATATCGAGAGCCGTAAATTTTTTTAATTCAATAAAGCACTAATAGTCGCACGTTGCGACTTACGAAATGAAATAAAAAGGAATTGATGATAGTACTTCAGATATCGATATAAGTTGTATGATATAAATACTATTGTTCCTTATCGGAAAAATATTATCGGGTTAATTATCGATTTCGCGTAATATTTGGGCGGGAATCGCAATCCCATGAAATATTACTATTAATTCTGTATTCTGCGCTGATCTTAAAAGCACGATTTTAAAACGTGTGTCGTCAAATTATTTATAAAATTAACTTGTTATTATCATTATTTCCACACAAACGCGATATTGTGATGTCACAATGTCACTATCAGTAATAATATAATATAATAAATTCACACACATATATTTTCAATTTAAAAGAGTTTTTTCTTAAAATACAAAAATTTATGCCTATTTCTTATCCTTAGCTTGCAGTTTGGAGTGAATCATGTCTTTGAATTGCGTCAAAATTTTATTCTCCCGCTTTTGGCGTTCCTCCTTGCTGAACATGGCCAGCGCCCGCTTTTCATCCGCCGAGTAAAGTTGGTTTTCCTTTCGTATGCGAACAGCCTCCATGCGCCTATGCCGGCTGCCACTCATCACGTAGCCCACCGACTCAAAGTTGGCGATCTCGTCCGATGTGAGTCCAATTTCGCCACGCCGTGGTATGCGTTTTCCCTCCGCAATGTAGGCGGCCATGGCAGCACCTTCGCCCGGCAGCAGTGCACGTCCGAAATCCTTTTGATTTAGGCTGCCACCGGAGCGAAGCGATGGACCCACGTCCTCCTCGTTCTTGGTGGCATTTGCCTTTGACTTGGATCTGGATGTGCTAGACGAGGACTTTTTGTCCGTATCTAGTTTACGCTTCTTTTTCTTTTTGCTCTTTTTGCTGACGCTTTTCTTGGCTTTCTTTTTTTCTGACTTCTTAATACCCTCCGCTGTCTTCTCTAGCCAAAGCTCCTCCTCAGACTCTGTATCAGAACTGTCGGAGCTCTCCTCGCTGCTCGAACTTGACGACGATGATGATGAGGATGAGGACGTTGAAGACGATGTATCGGATGAACTGCTGGCTACTTTTTTGTGCTTTTTCTTTTTTGATTTTTTGACTTTCTTTTTGGATTTTGCCTTCGTTTTTTTGCTGCTTTTCTTTGTTTTCTTCTTCTTTTTGGGTCCCACAAATGAACCCTTGACCAGCTGCACATCATTGTCGTGCGCTCGAGTTGGACTTGTGCCCCACACCTCGGGCACGCCCTCCTCGCCGATGCGCACCCGTTGCGCCCGTCGCGCATTTAATGTTTTTGAGTCTTTCGGATGGCCACCGCCGCCTCGATGTGGGTAATGGTTACGGACTGGCCGTTCCGCCGGATCGTTGATAAAGCTGCCCTCCGGCGCACGCCCTCGGAATGGATTCTTTTTTCTATCGTCGTTTTCGAGGTAGCGATCATTGGGCCACCGTTCAACAGATTTCTGACGCTGCTTTACCGGGCTGCGATTGCGACTACGGCCACGTATCCGACTACGACTCCGGCTGCGTGAGCTGGAGCTGCTTGTGCTGTCGCTGCTTGTTCCGCTGCTGCTACAGCTGCTCTCTGTACTCGATGAGCGGGAACGCGGGCGCTGCCGTCGCGGCGGCTCCCGCTCCTTTGACCCGCGTCTGGGTGAGTTTCCATGGCCATTTTTCCGCTGTGACAGCGGGCGTTCTCTTTCCCGCACCAGGGACGACGGCTTGTGTGTTTCCCGCCTGTCCGAGCGAACGTGGACACGGCCACCATCGTGTCTTCCACGTTTGTGATCCTTATGTGGGCTGCCTGAGCGAGTTCTGCTGCGCGAACGCATCTTTTCGATATTAATTATTGGTTGTTTGGCTAGCACATGAAAATACTTTTTTTTTGCAAAACGTTTGGCTCTATCTGTTGATATCGTAACAATGTATCGATACTAACAAACAAAAAATTTGCGATATTTAATTATATATCGTTAACTAATAATCGTTCGTTTTAATCACTGAAAAGAGCGTCCAAAAAATTTAAGTTTCCTTAGTTTCTTACGAAGCTTCCATTTTCGGCCGCTAATCTTAAGATTATTATACTTGCTTACTAAATATAAGCAAATTAAAGGTTCCGATAAATCGGTGGCAGCACGATACCACAGGTTTCACTGTATCGATACCATTTGACGATGAATCTTTGATAGGAGTGGACGCCAGCGAATTAGATTTGAGCATGCAAAAGTTATGTATTATCGATAAAAGTGATTATAAATATCGTCTTTTGAGTTTGGCGCACATTTTAATGGCCACTACTCTATGTACATATGATTATGTTTAAACCTCTTAAAAAGTAAGATGCTACTCAATGCTGTCACTCAAAAAGTAACACACAACTATTTAAAAATCATGTTTTTGACTTCCCACGGGGGCAATTACATTCAATACTCAATAACCAGAAGCATAACATTGAACATACATTTTATTTCAGCTGCAAGAACATTTCTTAGGAAACAATATAACTTAAACAATTTAATATATAATTAATTAATTCTGAGAAACACATATGTAAAGAGTACATATATATTTTAAATATAAAGCTTAAAGCTTAGTAAAATTATATCAATCTATATATCATTAAAACACTGGACGCTGCTTCAACCAGCCTTCAGCGGGAATTAAACCCGGGACTTGTATATGCATAATTTATTTTATAGAGATTTACCAACGGTTAAAATATGACGTACATATTAAGCAGAAAAGGCTTAGCAACCACCACTCATATTCTGTATATATTGTATATAATTCAANATTCAATTTAACTCGTACAATGTATATATTTGGTTAGATATGACATTTATATATAGTTATATATAGTTTTTTTTTTATTAAATATGAAGAAATATACCATCTACAGAGCAAGCTTTGATTAATTGGATAACCGCTCTTGCACTTACAAGTATATTTTTTATTTTAGTATTAAGATACATATACACTGAATATACTGTATTGAATTAAAAACAAAACAGGTCGGATGTTACCGACTGCACGATACTCTGTTCACAGTGTAATAACAGGTCAAAACAGTCAAAAACGGTCTTAATGATTTTTTGTGACCTCAACCAATTACCTTCAAGCTATTACTTTGGCAAATGTTATATTTTGCCA
>SCDT01002676.1:1379-13239 GCA_004143765.1 Drosophila melanica
AATTTAAATATGAATTTTCTTTAAGTTTACGATTGATAAGTTATATATATATTTTTTTATTATCAGCACACAACTAAATAGAAGGGATTTTTGACCAAATTTCAATATCGAACATTCTTATTTTACACAATAAATATTTACGTCCGTGTTGTTCCTTATTAAACTTAAAAACGCTGTATTTCTTTTAATATAAAAATTCACCCTAGAAACGTAACATTTGCATTTTTTTTGGAGACGACCACTGTACTTGCAGTTGTTCCTCACTTCCCCCCCTCATGACGCACTCTTTGTGCGCTGACTAATGCTCAGAGCGGGTCACAAATTGTCGTCCCGGGGGCAAACGCCGCTTATCTGTGGCACCATAGCATATGTTTTTCCTATACGGTATTTGGTTTGTGGTTCGGTTTCGGTTTCGGTTCTTTCGATTTACGACGATCGCGGTTGGTGCTGTTGGCCTTACGTATTAGGTGATATCGTAAACTGTAAAGCTGTGATAAAACCATTAACAATTTATTAGCGTGTTCTAACTTGTGTCAGCCATTTGTAGTTGGTTATGGGATCACGTGAGTCATGTTCCCCTTGATTTTCCATCTTCCTCTCCCACATCCCCCGGCTCATTGCCTCTCGAACCTATCAGTGCAGTGGGTGGTGGGGGGTTGAATGGGTGGGGGCTGCACTTATCAGCCTCCAATTCAATTAAGCGAACAATCAATTATGATTTGTCACGCGAGCTCCACATAGAAATATAACAAAGAGTAGAAGAAGAAGAAGAAGGTGAGCGATACGAAAGAACACAACTCCCGAACTGCCCCTCCGTCGCCCACGCCCCTGCCACACCTTATCATCGGTTGCGGGCCCCTCGTTTTATGTTTGACATTTCTTAATTATTGATTCAATGTTTTCGCTACCTTTTGAAGATTGAAACATGTGTTCCCGGGCCGCAGCTGCGTAGCGGAAATGAAATTAATTGGAAAAGTGCGTAAATTTTTTTTTGAATCCAGCAAAGAACAAGAATTGCCCAAGTTTTAATTTGTTTAAGTTACTTCAAGTAGGCTAAGCCCGTAATGTCCCAGGCTCCATATGGAGTCCGGCAGCTACGAGCTCTCATTTATCGTGTTCAAATAGAGAGAGTCGGTGCTAGTGAAGATTTAAAGTTTCAAACTTGTAGTAAATAGAAATAGTATAATATTCACACAAGAAAGAGTTAGCCAAAGAACAAAACCGAGTCTTCGCCAATATGTTGCGTTCGTATATGCCAGAGGCGGTCCGCTGCAGCCGGGCATTTGCCCGTTTCTACTCCAAGGATGTGGCGTTCGGTGCGGAGGCGCGCGCCAGGATGTTGCGTGGCGTCGATATGCTTACGGATGCGGTGGCCGTTACGATGGGTCCCAAGGGACGCAGCGTGATTCTGGAGCGACCCTGGACATCGCCGAAGATAACCAAGGATGGTGTTTCGGTGGCACGAGCCATTTCACTGAAGGATCAGCACATGCAGATGGGCGCCCGTTTAGTGCAGGACGTGGCGGACAACACCAATCAGGCGGCCGGTGATGGCACCACAACGGCCACGGTGCTGGCACGCTCCATTGCCAAGGATGGTTTCCAGCGTATCAATCGCGGCGCCAATCCCATCGAGATCAGGCGCGGCGTCATGCTGGCCGTCGATCATGTCAAGAAGCACCTGAAGAGGATGTCCCGCAAAGTGCAGACGCGCGACGAGATCAAACAGGTGGCAACGATATCGGCGAACGGTGACGCGCAAATTGGTGACCTGATCGCCGAAGCCACCGATCGTGTGGGACGCACCGGGACCATCACCGTCAAGGAGGGCAAACGTCTCAAGGACGAGCTGGAGGTGCTGCAGGGCCTTCAGTTCGACAAGGGCTACATCTCGCCGTTCTTTGTGAACACGCCCAAGGGCGCCAAGGTGCAATTTACCAATGCCTACGTACTGATCACCATGAAGAAGATCAAATCTCTCAAGCAGATCGTGCGCGGCCTGGAGCACTCGCTGCGCCAGCGCCGTCCACTGCTAATCATTGCCGACGACATCGCCGGCGAGGCGCTGAACGCTCTCGTCCTCAACCGGCTCAAGGTGGGTCTGCAGGTGTGCGCGGTGAAGGCGCCCGCCTACGGCGAGTACCGCAAGGAGCTGCTCGGGGACATTGCAGTGGCGTCGGGCGCCACAGTCTTTGGGGATGACATTAACTATGCCAAGATTGAGGAGGCCAAGGTCGAGGACTTTGGCGAGGTGGGCGAAATTGTGGTGACCAAGGACACCACCATGCTGCTAAAGAGCCAGGGCAAGCCGGAGCTGCTAAAGCGACGCATTCAGGAGCTGCAGGATGAATTGAACGATCCGGCGACCAAGCCGGATCAGAAGAACCGGCTGCGCGCCCGCATCTCAACGCTGACCAATGGCGTCGCTGTCATCCACATTGGCGGCACCAGCGAGGTGGAGGTGGGCGAGAAGAAGGATCGCGTCAACGATGCCCTCAATGCCACACGGGCCGCCATCGAGGAGGGCATTGTGCCCGGCGGCGGCACCGCCCTGTTGCGCTGCATACCCAGCCTGCGCCAACTGATCTCGGACAATAAGGATCTGAATAGCGGCATCAACATCGTCAGCCACGCCCTGCGCATTCCCTGCTTGACCATAGCCATAAATGCGGGCGTCGATGCGGCCACCGTGTTGGCCAATGTGATGAATGGCGAAAAAGAGTTTGGCTACGATGCCATGAAAGGTGAATACGGCAACCTCATCGAGAAGGGCATCATCGATCCGACAAAGGTGGTACGCACGGCCATTCAGGATGCGGCCGGCGTTGCCTCACTGCTGAGCACCACCGAAGTGGTCATCACCGAGGTGCGCGGGAAGGATGCGTTGAGTGCACTGGCAAGTGGTTGCGCTGACAACGAACTGGAGGCGGCACTGAGCGACATGGGCGGCTTGGAGGCTCTGGCGGCGATGGGCGGCATGGGTGGCATGGGTGGTATGGGAGGTCTGGGTGGTATGGGTGGCATGGGTGGTATGGGTGGCATGAGCGCCGCTGATAAGACCAAAGAGATGAATGAGGCCGTGAGGAGCATACCCGGCATGGAGGATGTGGAAGTGCACGACATCGACAGCAGTCAAATGTAGAATAGTCGTCCTGAACCAAAACTCTCCCCTCTCTGTCTGAGCCAACTATATTTTGTTTGTTTAATTTTTTTAGTGATTGTGTACAAAATTTCTTGCTGTCTGAATAAAGATAAATTGTTTACAGTGCGCAAATGGAGATCTCAGAAATGTGAAAAGGGAGCGCGGACATGGACTTGCCGTGCTCTGTGGACACGCTGTGACCCAGTGAACCTGCGTTTGTAATGCTATCAATAATTAAGTGCCGCTGCCACCTCGCACGGACAACGGGCCGGACGGGTCGGACTGGACATTTGGACAGCTGATGGAGCCGGTACATGGCCTGCTTAATAAGCGGCGGCTGCTGCATAAATTTCCGCCAAAAAAAAATACAAGAAACCCATTAAAGAACTATAAACAAGGCACTCGGAATACTCTTCTTCGCTAAAAAACTAGGTTCTGAGTAATTAATCTTCGAAGAACTCGACTCAAAAAAGCCTTAACAAGACACAGGATACCCTCTGGATTCTATAAATATCTATATTACGAACAAATAACTTGAGCTTTATTAGGATCCTTATAAAAAATCATTGGGTTCTGTCTAGAGTCGAAACGTAATCAACTACAAATTTCCTAAGAATAACATAAGATATATTACTGTGATAGGATATTTATGACTGAATTCGTTTGCTCCAAGCTGAGGGTACCCGAAATCTGTGTTCCTTAAAACAATTATCTAATCAAAACTGAGAATCCTTGTGAACTGCATATGGATCATATCAACCCAATCCATGATTGAATTTTTATATTTGAATTTAAGTTGTGTATTTAAAATATATATAGGATATTTATAATAGGATTTATGATGGCATATGCAAACTGTATCAGAAAGCGGAGTTAGCCTTTGTTAGGGCATTTGAGAGAAACGGAGTCTGTTGTTTGATTTTGAATGCGCACGCAATGCAAAAATCTTGTTAAGAGTTGGCAACAGGCAACCGAATGTTGCATTGAAACTGGCCCATGGAATTGAAACATGTGCAAATGCGCATGCGTAATTATTGAAACAAGTTAATTACTGTGAAGGTGCCTACGACTCCAACTCCAACTCCGACTTCGAATTCCGACTCCGACATCTCTGGCTGGAACTTTGCGCGGGCGACTGCTCGAATGTGGCGACTGGTTGCTTAATATATGCACGAGGCATGTGGGGCAGGGGAGTGGCAGTCAGTGAGGCACATTCCAATGTTGTTGGGGGCATCCTTTTATGGATATGTGGCTTTAGGTCCTGTTGCTGCAGCTGCAGTTGATCAGCGTGCAGCGTGATCAAAGTGTGAAATGACTTGTTGATGTCCGATGGCCGCATACAAATTGCTTGATGCCTCCGATTCCAATCACAACCCAAGACACACCCCCTCCCCCCTCCCCCTTGCAACCGCTCTCCGTTGTTGCAGTTTTTCTATGCTCTGCCTTAATTAAGTTGTTCAGCTTTGTTTCCCAGGAAGCCGAAGCCGACGCTTCCCGCTAAATGTTAGCCCCATAAAGTCAACACTCGGATGCCAAAGTCGTAGGAGCTAAGAGTCTAATGAAATTATGGCCAAGCGTGGTCCAATTAAAATCACAAATATGTCCTTGCTGCTGGCTTTCGATCACAATTATCTTGAAACATAAATCTGTACAAATCGCTGACCGAACGCATTTTCATCATATTCAATTAAACTGAATTGGTTGCTTGTTTTACGCTAGAAATAAATAAATAAACGATCAGTTCCGATCGATAGCAATTTTTGGTGGCCCCAAATTAGGGTATCAATTTTGTTGGCTGTGCGGCAACATTTGAAGGAAATTTAAGCTGAACAAAGTGTCAGCCGATAAGAATCGAAAGACAACAAACTGTGGCAAATCTGATAAGAGACTGTTGCTCTCGACGGGGGCAGCACGCGCTCTGCGTATCACCAATATAATTTCGAAACGTTTTCGAATTGAGAATGCTTGAAGCCATAACTAAAACCAATTAAGTGGACGTCCCGCTAACAGATGATTGGACTGCGCTTTGTTGTATGCCCACTAATTATAAAGTCTATCGATTAATAATCGACTCAGTTGCCGAGTCGTAGTTCAATCGAGCAACGCCCTCTCCACGGTAGTTCCACATTATTTGCATTCTTAATTTGTTCCTAATTAAATATTCATCTTTTGTGCCTGGCCAGCAGCCCGGTGTGGTGCCATCTCCAAACTCCAATTCTAGTCTCTAGTCTCTTTGAGTATCTCACGCTGTGTCATTTTTATGGCACTTGATTTATTCGAATGTCTCTGATTAATTGAAGCCGACTCGCGTCTAATTTTTGGGAGAAAGTCAACAGCGAGAGCGAGTCAGAGCGGGTAGCTCAGCTTGGGGTTCCATTAGGGCTCGTTAAACTCCCTCTCTCTCTCTCTCTCTCTTTCTCTTTGTCTCTCTCTTTCTGTTAGTGGCTCGTCCTACATTTGCTACGGTTTATTTTTACGCTTGAGCCACATAATTTAATAACCTCGAGTCGTTGCCGTTGTCTTGGCATGTGCATAAGGTCTTTACGGCTTAAGAGTTGGCCCCTTCAAGACAAATGGGTTTATTATATGATGTCTGAAATTTATGCGCGCCATTAAATTGTTTATTAAACGGCCTCACGGCGCAAATGGCGAAAATAAATCGCTTTTCACTTTAAAAATTAATTCAGCGTCCCTCTCTCTCTCTCGCCCTCTATTTCTCTTTTTCTCTCTTTCTCTGCTGCCGCTTGACCAAAGGAGCTGCTGATGAACTCATTTGTCAACGTCACATCGCCAACGGGAAGAGCTTTGATGAGCCCTCGACCCATCTCTTTAATTATCAATATGTTGTTACCAAGTAGCTTGTGCATATTCGTAATTGCATTGCCTTTAGTCCACCCCAAACTCCTCCTTTATCTCGGCCCCTGTTTGCCAAACTGCAGTGGGGCTTGCCTAAGTGCAAAACCCATCGTGGGTAGTTAAAAAGAGTTCCTTATTTTGTATATTTTGTACATTTTTCTACACGTTAATTTACGAACTCGTTACTAGTTTGTCAACTCGTCAGTTAGGACACTGGGTTCTAACTCGCTAGAGCTTACTTGCCAATTTACCCACTCGTTGATGTGAAACCACCAAATCAAGCACTCGCTAGTTTACAAACCTGTTGGTAGTTTATCATTTATAAGATCTTCTACTCTACTTCTTTGTTGGTTTTGCCATTTTCTGTCTTTCGCCCACTCGCTGGTTTTTCTACTCGTTATTTCTGTCAACTAGTTAGTCTGTCTTATCGCTGGTTAGAACTCCATATACTATTAACAAAACTCGTTCTTTGAAAACGAGTATTTTTAAAAAATGCGATGACTCGTTATTTAGTCCATTCGATACCAGTTCGTTTTTCGTTTTCGTTTTTATGCAATTTTCACTGTACTTGTTGACGTGGACGACCGCGTGCGAGCTTCGGGTAAAAATGTAAACGGAAGCCGAGCTTAGTGCGAAATTCAATTTACGGGCCTCTGGGAAACTGCAGCTCAACAACTCATATTCATAATGATGGACTCCCAGGCTCGCTGGCTGACTGACTGACAGTCAAATGGACAGACACTTTTGAGTATAAAATTTACATTCATTAGCTCGTTATCAATCTTAATGCGGTTCGTAGTCATCTTTAGGTACTTATGACTCTCAAGCTTGCAGCTAGCGGCAGCTCATGTCGGTTTGCCACATGCGGCCAGCTATAAAAATTTGCAACTAATTACAAAATGTAATTAATAGTGAGCTCAGCTCTTAATGCTGCCACGGCGCCGAACGGTCGTCGAAGCTGGAGGCAGTTCTTAGCCCAGTGGAGAGATACTCGCGATCGTTTCGGCGTGAAATCAATAAATTAATATGCTACTTGAGGGAATATGTTACCTTGGGGTGTATTTAAGATTTTATACTTTTTGTTTTATTCTTATGAGAGTTGCAAAATTTTTATTATTATTATTATTAATTATGGGTAATCGTAAACTCCTAACCCAATACTTAAAAACTGCATCATAAATTTTCTGAAATTGCCGCAATAACTTAAATCTGTTGAATATACAAATCTGTTAAATATGAACATTTTAAATTTTTAGGAATCGAATACTACGACTGACATTTCTTTCTTTGGGTGTCTAAGTTAGAATACCATTGGGCAGAGTATGTTGGGTAGTATAGAACGAGAATATAGGAATATGCATCGGGTAAGGTCTATTGCCAGCTGATGTGGTCATAAATTTAACTAGCGGTGACATCAGTAGCCAGCGGACACGGACTTGCACATGGACACGAGCACGGACATCGACACGGTCGATCGATAGGGATATTGAATATGAACGAACGGAAGCAACTGGCCCTGGTCAAGGGGTATCGAGGGTGGAACGAGCGAGAGGACACTCAACAACATTTACAAGTCAATAAAATCAATTTGGGTGCGCTAAGACCAAACAAACTGCCGACAGACAAACAGACAGACAGACAGCAAATTGGTATATTACTTAGGATAACACATGCCGCAGACCAATTATAATTCTAACGATAGCCCAAAAGGCCCTTCCCGCGTCCCGGGACTCGCTGTGCCTGTGCAGGGCGGCCTCTAATTAATCAATTATAAAACAAACGAATTCGATGTGATGATAGCGCGGGAGAAACGTGAACACACAGCACGAGAGGAGCAAGGGTCCCCAAAAGGGATAACCGAAGATTGTCTGCCACACACACGCACACACACACATACACATACACACCTGAAACCTGCTCTCAACAGCTGCTGGCTAAATGTGGCTGGCTGACCAGCTCAAGAGTTGACGCTGTGCATCTGCATGTGCTAGTTGCACAACAATTTTAGAGAAAAAGCTAACCCTATCAAAACTCAACCAAAAAAAAAGGGTTATTCAACATTAAATCTGTGCAAAAATTACTATAAGTACGAAATTTGAATATAGTACAAAATACTTATATATAATTTAGTTATATTTTTAACTGAGTCTAAGAATTTGTCAAATCAATCCTGAATCAAGCTTGATATTAAAATATCACTTCATATTTCTTTAATCTGACTAAAGTTAACGTTATCTAAGCAATTTTTCAACAGTTTAGACATTCACGGAAATTTTAGGAAAATTTGGTATTTTTAAGGGAACATTTTGACTAATATTCTAATCGGATAAGGTTTGGATTGACCATTGTACAAATTATATTTAATTTACTGAAAATCCCAAACACGAAAAAGATAAACTTTAATAATTTTAATTGACGCACATTAAACTGAAATTAACTAACAAAAAAAAAAAACAAAATCACATTAATTTGCAAAAACAAAAAGGCGAAAAATGAAAGCCGAAAACACACACAAAATGAAAACAGAAAAATTGAAACCAAACAAAAACAAAAAAAAAAAACAGAAACCGAAACTGCGGTGGGGCAATTAAGTAAAAATGCACCCCGCTAACCGCTCCGCCGGGCTTTTCAGCCGGTACACGCACTAATTACCAAAAGCATTTTTCATTTTTACATTACGATTACGAATAGAGCCGTAAGGTTGCATGGCGTGTGTGTTGTTGTTGCTGTTGTTGTATTTGTTTTCCACGTTTTCCACAATTAGATTTACGAACAAATGAAATTACCGCGCTTTCGTTTTAATTGTTGCCTGCATATTGAGTACTAAAATAGTCGGAATACTTTGGATAGTTTTGGCTAAATCAACAACGCGCACTTGCACTCGCACCCCCCCCACACCCATACGCTAGCAGCTTATCATTAGCTGGGAATCTGATGATTATGTGGCTTGCATAAACCAGTTAATAACGCGCTTCCGCTAAAGTCAAATTTTGGTGGCCACGAAAATTGAGTGAAAATGCAGTTGTCGCTGGGAAATATTGTAATGAACGCCAGACAAATGGTCGTATCAAATTACCCAAACTTGTGGGCGGTTACAAGTCAAGGAAATGTGCAAGCACACCTGCTCTACCCCGCCCGCCTCATCAGGGGTGATTATGTCACACGCCTGCCCCATTTTGTCGCAAACGCAACCATTTGTAATTGAATTAATGTTAGCAGTTTTACGTTTGGACTACGGCCGCACCGAGCCTGGCATTTTGTTGTATTTGGCCCCGCTGCTATTTATGGCCCAAATGACAGGCGATGTCGCCTTATCGCTGGCATTTGATCGCGCGACTCCAGTAACCCTAACTAATCGCACGTAATTAAATATAATTTGGTATCGTTTACAGTTGCGTTGCTTTTTATGCTTGCCCACGCAATGATACCCAGCAGTGGGGGGGGGGGAGAGTATC
Source organism: Drosophila melanica (assembly GCA_004143765.1). Taxonomy (NCBI): domain Eukaryota; kingdom Metazoa; phylum Arthropoda; class Insecta; order Diptera; family Drosophilidae; genus Drosophila; species Drosophila melanica. The sequence continues at coordinate 10,833 of SCDT01002676.1, forward strand.
AGGAGTGAGAGACAGCAGGGCGGCTACCCAAGTAGGGCATGCTGAGATTATGCCAACGCATCGTTCGCTCGCATAATTGACTAACCTACCCAAAAGAAAATGAAACCAAAAGAAAATTGCAGCTCAAGATATGACAAAGTCTAACAAATCTGATTATTTTTAGAAATTTCGGTGTGAAAGTTTATAATAATCGAAAAAAAAAGTACGATTTACATTAAATATAATTGTACCCTTAGAGTACATAAACATGTACTTTGGTTTAAATTTTTTTAAATTAAAGTATTTACTAAACCGTAAACAAAAATGCATTCGTTATCGAAATCGATTTTATTTTGATAAAGGTGGGGTGGTTTAAAAATTGACCCATGGATTTTTTTGGGGTAGAATTTTAACATGTATTTCGAGTCAAAGTTGAATATTCAGATTTAAATGTAAAATTAATCTAGAGGCGAAATCTTGGGTAAAAATGTATCCCACATCAAAAACTGTTGAGTTTTGGTGATGTAATGGTGGATCAAAAATTGGCCCACGTTTATATGGGATATTTAAGGGTACAATGACTTACGAGTCAAAATTCCACATCCAGATTTAAATGTAGAATTAATCTAGACGTCAAGCAATGAACACAAATGTATCTCTCAACGAAATCGGTTCAGTTTTGGCAAAGTTATGGTAATTTAAAAATTGACCCATGTTTATGTGGGAAATTTTTTTTGGTAAAATTTCAACATGGATATCCAGATTTAAATAAAGAATTGAAATATGTATCTCTCATTAAAATCTGTTCAGTTTTTAAAAAAGTTATGATAGTCTCGAATTAACCCATGGGATTTTTTAGGAAACAATCTCAACAGGAATTTCGAGTCAAAATTCGATATCCAGATTTCAATGTAGATCTAATCTAAAGGTAACGCCATGAAGAAAAATGTAACCCTTGTGAAAATCGGTCAAGTTTTTGATTTGTAAGGAACCAAGATTCCAAATAGATAGGAACCACAGGAAACCTTAATTTGTGATCTGGTTCCCTTGATTTGTGACCCAATCAAACCTAATGATCATCGTGAATACAGCACAGAATGATGTTTAAGAGTAAGTACAATTATCAATTGGTTAGCATTCCATGTGGCCGTTAGATTCATTGCATTATAGCCTTGTAATAAAGAGGACGCCTCGGACGGACGATAAGGCACACACTACACAGACTGGAGTGGAGTGGATGGATGGGCATAGCTGCAATTTGTTTTGGCTATTGGCCTGGGCCGGCTTCGGATCGTCTCTCGACTGCAACTGGCACTTAATGTGCTCGCAGTGGCGCGAGGAAAGCTGAGGAGCGGCAGAGAAAATGCGCAGCAGAAATAAAATTATTTAATTGCGCAATTAAGTGCACATTTGTAACGTTTTGCGCGACATCTGTCCCAGGCGAAGGAAGAAGTTGAAGCGGTCGAGAGGCTCACAGAGACAGACCGGAAATTCAATTGTTAAGATAATAATTACATTAGGACGTGCGCGCATGCGCGACTCTGACGCGAACCTGGACGCAGCATATGGACTGACCAGAGACCAAAGAGCGTCTGGGCAGCTACTCCAAAAATGAGCGCACACCTTGCGCGACGAGCTGATTGACACGGCCACATGGGGACGCGAAAGCCGTACCGCTGCGACCAAGATAGCCGTCCCGAGTCCGAGGCGACCCGGACTGTACATTGAACCCGAGCCGCAGTCCGTCCACGCCAAATGGTCGACTGGTCTTTTGTTTGCATTTTGACCATAAATGAAGCGTGAAATTGGCTTAAAGTGCAGCGACTGCAGCGTCGCATTGTTTACTTCTTGTTATGGGCCCCCGACAATGGTATAATACCTATAATGTCCATATAATGGCAACACCAAACTATTTGTATGCAATTGCCATTAACACTTTATTTATTGCCCGGCCAATACGATTGCAACTAGAGAAGTGGAAAGCGGGAGCGGGAGCGGACCAGAAAGAGTTGCAGCTGAATGGAGAGCTCTGCGCTTGTTGCTGGGCTGAGGTTTAATGAAGTAGTTAGCCTGGTATGGAATGATTACAAATGGGTAGCACAAAAATAATCAGCCAGCGACAATGTAAACGCTATGAGACATACGTAATAAAGAAAAGCTTCTATTAAAATTAATTGTATATAATTGATAGGAAAAACGTTTTTATATATTTACTAGTAATTTGTTGTTCCTTCAAGTCTACAAACAAGTTAAAGTGCTCTCAAAATAGTTTAAAGGCAATTCACAGTTATAACTCTAAAATTGCTGAAGATAAAATGCTGCAATTTGATATTAAAGTTGATGGATTAAAATTAGACATAACACGTATTAGTCGAGTGCAGATGAAGCTTATTATCAAATGATAAGTTCTTTAAATATTATAATTATA
>SCDT01002677.1:370-11856 GCA_004143765.1 Drosophila melanica
CTCCCTTAGTAGCTGCCGCTCGCCTGGGTCAAGGACAAGAAGAATACACATTTGTCACACACAAAACTACACACACACGCTCACAAAGAGATCTTATATTTCAGTATTAAAATGCATAAATTAGCCGCTGGCTGGCGACGGCAACGTTGCGTATGCGTAATCACTGGCATCAAGTATACGCAGCTAATGGCCGGCAGTGCTTCGAGCTGCTTTGCGGCTTAAACACAAACATACGCGTGTATAAATATGCATGCTTGCATATGTTATATATATATATATATATATATATATATATATATGTTTTTATTTCCATATATATGTATATGTATATAAATAGTTGTCTGACATTGGGATTTTGTAATTGTTTTTTCTTACGCTTTAATATTGGTTGCATGTGGCAGGCACGAGTGGCTCATTTGTTGACTTGCGGACGTGCTGCAGACTTGGATGGGTGTGCGGCTTACAACAGCTGCTTTAGACTGTTCACACATTCACTTAACTTTCCACATTTTCTTTTGGTTTTCCAGAACGACAGTGGCGATTCGTGTCACCTGCGCATTGTTGTGCTTGGCGGCAAATCCTTGGCCAAAAAGGACATTTTTGGTGCCAGGTAAGCATGCACTAAACTCGTACTAAAAACCACATCATAAACTCTGGCCTTTTTTTTTATTTAGTGATCCATATGTCAGAATCGATTTGAATACAATCAACGGTGATATAAATATTGACTCGGTTTTAACTAAAACTAAAAAGAAGGTAATTTAGCTATTAGTCTACTACAGACATATTAGCTGCGGGGGCAGCAATTGATTGCTTATCTTATCGGCTGTTTGTTTCTCCATTATACTCAGTCATTTTATGGCCAAAGTCCAGTGTAAATACTTTTGGAAAAGCTGGAGTGAGTAATAATATCTTGAGAGAGGCAAATGTCATGTGCAAACGGGGGGTTTTGTCGAGAAAATCATCATGTATTTCACATGTGAACGAAATATTTACCACATTTTTATTATGTCATATATACTGCGAGCTCTTTCATAATTTGCTTTTTCCTTCTAATCCAAATAGACACTGAATCCATCCTGGAATGAAGAGTTTATATTTAGAGTGAGTAATCCGACCATAAATATTGTAAGGCAATTGAACTAACTATTCAATTAATTATGCACAGGTTAAACCGTCTGAGCACAAGCTGGTTTTTCAAGTATTCGACGAGAATCGGTTGACACGCGATGATTTTTTGGGCCTGGTCGAATTGACGCTGGTCAATTTGCCCACGGAACAGGAGGGCCGTACGATTGGTTCCCAGAGTTATACGCTGCGGCCGCGCAGGTCAGTAGGGTATGTTTTAAGTTACTTTTGATTTCCTTTATTTAATTTCAGTTCATTTGTACGACAACATAAAAAAATATATATATAACTAGAAACCTATCAAAGTAAAATGATAAAGCAAAATACAAAATTGCAAATTGTAAATTACCTCGCAAAAGAAGAAACAAAAGAAAGCTAACTATAAACAATGCTTTACACAATTGATCATATTATTTAATGTTGCATTATCTATGGCTTCTTCAGATGCCTAAAATTCTGCACTAGAAATTCGTCGTACTAACTTTCTAAATTGTCTTATTTGCTTATTAGTTTGTGTTTAGTCAGTGCTGTGTGTAATTGTTTATGGTTTTGATTTTATTATTTGCAAACATGACTGTCTGTGTCTGTGTGTGTGTGTGTCTGTCTGCTTAGTATTGGTGCTGGGGTTGTCGGTCATTTGTTGGCCTTCAACAGCTTTTGTCCATTAACATGCATTCAATGTTCTATTGTACTATATACATATATATATATATACGCAAATATAGCCTCAAATCACGCATCAAGGGTACCCTGGATATTTATCATGCCTTCATACGCGAGACACGCGAGCCGAGTGAACCGTCGAGCAACAACAGCGACGGCGAATGGGAGCATGTGGAGGCTACCAATGCTGGCGAGCAGACATCACAGCCGGTAAGCCTTTGCGCAAATTCCACTAATTGCATTTCACTAACTTGATTTTTCTATTAGCATCCATTTCCTACTGGCGGCTCTGATGCTTTGCCCGCCGGCTGGGAGGAGCGACAGGACGCAAATGGACGCACATACTATGTGAATCATACGGCGCGCACGACGCAATGGGAACGGCCAACAATGTGAGTGCTATTATTTAATTTTATATATTTTAGTGAGTGATAAAACTGATTGACGACCGACTTGGTTGTGGTTGAGATTTTCGTTTTAAAAGTGAACTCTTTGGAATAGTCTTTTTATTCTAAGCAAAGTTTACTTCACTAATGCGATATTTGTGTAATTCGGGTTTGTTATTTTGTTAACCATCTTTGCAGCTTGACTAGCAACAACAGCCAACACGTTGATCAGCTGGCTTCAGATTTCCAAAGACGTTTTCACATCAGTGTGGATGAAACGGAGTCGGGACGTGGACCGGTAAGTCCAAGCAAACTATATATATATCTACAAGCAACCAATATTGACACATATTGACTTTATTCAATTAACAAATGAAAAACAATATAACAACTACTACTTACTATCACTATTCTATTATCATATAATGCTGCATGTGTGGTTAACAATTGATTCAATTGTTTTGCACGATCTTTATACACTTTATAATTTATTATTAAACACATACACGCACAAAACTCACATCACACATCACTAAACAACAAAAACAATATGAGCTCTTGTCTTACACTGACAAAAAAAACAAACAAACAGCGCTCAAAGTCGATGCTAGCCACTGCGAATGAAGAAAGCAGCGTTGACAGCGAGGAACAGGATGAGGAGCAAAAGCAGTATTTGACTGCCAACACGCCAAATAACCAGAGTAATTGTTTGCACTGCGGCGAGGTGCACGATGAGCGTGAAGAGGAAGCGGAGGAGGAAGATTTGGCGGAAGATGGTGAATCAGCCGCAGATAATGAGGCTGACGATCAGTTAACACTGTCCGACAATGCTCAAACTTGTGATATACTTGACCACAACTTGTACCTGAGGCGCATGTTTGTAATGCTAAACAGTTTCCTACTGCCTACATAAATTTAAGATCCATCAATCAGTCCGCAACGGCTAGAATCTAGTTGCTATAGTATATATTCATAGATATGAATTGAAGCTACGCAGAGCTCTTCCGTGCTCTATGATTTATTTTTATGTAGTCTGCTAGGTGATATTTTCTTTAATGCTAGCCACATTTACACTTGCACAGGGTACTCTAATTTCATCATCGACTTCATAATTCACTAATAGAGTATGTTTATATATAAGTGTTTTGTTATTAACGATAAACGTATGTGTTTAACATTGAAGCAAAATCGAACCAGCTGCACTGAAAAGATAAACTTTTTACATTTCTGCTTAAAATTTATAGAATATTATTATTATAATGAACATTAACATACATTAGCCGAAAATTGAGAATTCGCAAGATATATTTAATCATTTTTGGCATCCATTTCAAAATTAACGACACCTAATTTATACTAGGATACCAGAAATATCAATGCAACGCCCGTATATAGCTCCGAAACGTCCACGGCTGCAACACCAACGCAAAACTCACGCAGACAGTCACAAGCATCAGTTTACAGCAGCAGCAACAACAATTTTGAGACAATTGCTGAGCAAACTGAGGTAGACCCCAACCAAATTGTGGATCATGAAAGGTTAATATGCCCAAATCTGTGTTAGCATCGAAATTCAATTCCAATTGAAATTGTGTGTGTGTGTCCACATCTCAAGTGTGCGTTCAATCAACGTGGCAACGCACACCTGAGCTAGGCCTCAGTCCTGATCCACTTGTCCCCCACCCACCCCGTTGTGGCTGACTGTTTAATGCGTATCATTTTAACTTTTTACAAATTCAGTTTTGTTTACAATTCACTGCAACATCGCGGCGGTCATAGGCAGCCAGAAATCTCAGCGAGCAGTTTGCAAAGTGATTTACGGCCGGTGCGCGAGGCACCTGCCGGTCTTGTTAACTTGGCCATAACAAATCTATTGACGCGCCGCGCCAACGACTACAATTTGGGCCGCCAGCAATTGGACAACAGGCAGCAGAGACGACGCCAGCTGCAGCAGCAAAATAGACAATTGGTTAGCAAACACTGCGCTACACACACACACACACACACACACACACACTCACTCATACACACACACACGCGCACACACCCGCATTGCATACACTACACATAAGTATTAACTATAGTATTTAGTTTGTGCTTCGTCCTTTGGTATTTCTGTCACTTGTTGTTGTTGTTGTTGCTTTTTCTATCAAACACTAGTTCACATAATGTATGATGACAATTGAACAACAATACAAAGCCCAATCTGTGCTGAATATTGAAACGCTCATCCCAAACGGGAGCCAACCAATTCAAAATGGTAAAAAGGCACAGTTCCAAAATATTGCAAATTCATTAGATCAAAATTTACATGTGGATTCGAAGAAAATAAAAGAAAACTATATAAACTTTGCCATAAATTCTGTCAAACTTCTAAACTATAGCCAAATTTTGGATGGGCGTAATATGGTCTCGTGTAGCGGATGGGGTAAGCAAGGAGAACGCAATTAACGATTCTGTTCCACATTCAACTAAAATATTTAGACAGCAAACTCCACAGAAACTTAATACTGTTTATCAAATAAAAAAAACAGTTTGTGTCTTATAGAGCATCTATGTATAGATTGGTATTGGTATTGTATGCATGTGTATAAGTACTATATAAAATCAATTATGGTTAAGAAAATACTCAATTTTATAATTATAATTACATATGTACGTCTTTATGCATGTTTGTTTGTATGTTTTAAGTGCTCTCAGGTTTTGTATAATGCACATAATTCAATCATTTAACAACGTTTCATCTATACGCTTAATTTGTGTTTCAGATTGTTGTATATTAAAAAAATATATGGTATATGGTTAGTTTATATTGGCTTTGCACAATATATATTTGTTTTGCTTCTCTCCTCTTTTTTTTGATGTTGTTTTTGTTGAGTTTTAGTATTTGGTAAAATTAATTATAATTTTTGGAATCATTTCTTTTCTGTTTCTTCCAATTGCAATAAAAAAAAAACAAAAAAACTACAAAACATTATTGCAACCATATTATATTAGAGTGAAGACACCGATCACACAGACAGCCACAATCCCTCAGAGATCTCAGCTCCGTCCACACGACGCAATTCCGAGGAAGACAACGCGGCTGTGCCCACAGATCAAGTAAATTTGCATTTCATGTTCAAAATATATGCACATGATAAATTATACTTATGAATCGTATGAAGATGCATGTGATTGATTCAAGATACAAACAATATATAGATATGCTCAATTTCAAAAGCAAACCTTATATATCTTATTGATATTAAGCTAATCTGTCTGTACTTCATTTCTTTTGCAGACCGCAGCCAGTGATGAGGAAGCATTGCCACCGCGCTGGTCGATGCAGGTGGCTCCCAATGGGCGTACCTTCTTCATTGATCATGAAGCACGTCGCACCACCTGGATTGATCCGCGCAATGGCCGTGCCAGTCCCATGCCAAATCAAACGCGTCGTGTTGAGGACGATCTGGGACCATTGCCCGAGGGCTGGGAGGAACGTGTCCACACTGATGGTCGTGTCTTCTATATAGATCACAGTAAGTACCGCCTGGAAAAACATGTTAGATATGCAAGTAATCATCATACATTTCAGACACGCGCACCACACAGTGGGAGGATCCACGCTTGTCTAATCCAAATATCGCCGGCCAAGCGGTGCCCTATTCACGAGATTACAAACAAAAATATGAGTATTTCAAAAGTCATATTAGAAAGCCCGTAAGCATTATTTAAATCCTTAATATGAACTTAACTATTGCTAACTATTTATGGTTGCCTCTCGCAGACGAATGTACCAAATAAATTTGAAATACGCATACGCCGTACATCGATATTGGAGGACTCTTATAGAATTATTAGCTCGGTGACAAAGACCGATTTACTAAAGACTAAATTATGGGTGGAGTTCGAAGGAGAGACAGGCTTAGGTGAGCTATTTGCAGAAACTACTAAATAGATATACGCAAATACCAAGTATTTTTTGATATTACAGATTATGGTGGCCTTGCTAGGGAGTGGTTCTATTTACTATCCAAAGAAATGTTTAATCCATATTACGGACTTTTCGAGTACTCCGCCATGGACAACTATACGTTGCAAATCAATAATGGCAGCGGGTTGTGCAACGAGGAGCATTTAAGTTATTTCAAGTGAGTTGCAAATCTTAATCTACTAGCTTTGTTTATTAATGGTAAAATACCCTTTGATTACAGATTTATTGGTCGCATAGCTGGCATGGCTGTTTATCATGGCAAACTTTTGGATGCCTTCTTTATACGTCCTTTCTATAAAATGATGCTGCAAAAGCCCATTGATCTGAAGGATATGGAATCAGTGGACACAGAATACTATAATTCGTTGATGTGGATTAAGGAGAACGACCCGCGCATTTTGGAGTTGACGTTCTGCCTGGATGAGGACGTTTTTGGCCAAAAGAGTTCACATGAACTGAAGCCAGGCGGCGCTAATATTGATGTAACCAACGAAAATAAAGATGAATACATAAAGTGAGTGCCATTAACCCATGCATGCATACATATACATATATATATTCACATTTATACTGAACCATGTATTTTAAAGACTTGTCATTGAGTGGCGCTTTGTGGCTCGCGTTAAGGATCAAATGTCTGCGTTCTTGGATGGCTTTGGTTCCATCATACCGCTTAATCTAATCAAAATCTTTGACGAACACGAATTGGAGCTGCTGATGTGCGGCATACAGAACATCGACGTTAAGGATTGGCGTGAAAATACACTATACAAGGGTGATTACCATATGAATCACATTATCATCCAATGGTTCTGGCGCGCCGTTTTGTCCTTCTCGAACGAAATGCGTTCGCGTCTGCTGCAGTTCGTCACGGGAACATCGCGCGTGCCCATGAATGGTTTCAAGGAGCTGTACGGATCAAATGGTCCACAGATGTTTACGATTGAAAAGTGGGGCACACCCAATAATTTTCCACGTGCACATACCTGGTAAGCTTTTGATGTTGACTGAGGAAATTTGTAGCTAATTTTGTGTATTTGTAGTTTTAATCGATTGGACCTACCACCCTATGAGGGTTATCTGCAGTTGAAGGACAAGCTTATCAAAGCCATTGAGGGTAGTCAAGGATTTGCTGGAGTTGATTAATAACACTGGCCCTGTGTGCAACGGCGTTGGCAATGTGGGTGACAGTATTTTGCTATGGGAAACAGTCAATCAGTTATTTGAGGAAGAGCAACAACAACAGCAACAACAACGACGTCACACAACATCACAGCAGCAACAACAGCTACAACAAGAACTACGACAACTGCAGCAACAGGGCAACCGCATTGCAACTACTCGGAACACCACCGCCACTGACTCGTGTACTTATTTGTTCGTTTGCTTTTGTATTATAATAATTTTTGCTAGTTTAGTGCTGTTTCGTATGTATTTTTAACTAGGCGAAAGCACTCACACACGCTCCATTTGCTGGCCCGAGGTCCACATAATTGAAGCAGACTATATTAGCCCATAACAAAATAAAGGGTTTACAGTTATTGTATGTATTGTGTTTCGCATTTGCCGAAAAATTGTAAAAAGTAGAACACTTATATAAACTACAAACAAGTTTAAAATGATTTGCCTGCGTTCACTTAAGAACTAGACACACGTACATAGGACGAAAGAATCAAATTATACAAAATAAAGAATTATACAAAAACAAAAAATTATACAAAACAAAAACTATACAAATCTTATATAAAGTTTTTTTTTATGATTGTTATTTTTATGCAATATTCGTCTATAAAAAATATGTGAAAAAAGAAGTTATGCCTAACTGACATCTGATAAAGACCATTAACTTTTTTATTCTGTATAACTACGTATGTGTATTTAAAAATGATAATGTTAACTGTGCATAAGTCTCTCCAATTTTTAATTATAAAAGTTAATAAATAACAACAAAAACAATACAACAAAATCGCAAATCAAATTTATGTATATTGTTAAATTTAAATTATATAATGCATTCCAAATGTTTATTAATGGAACAAAAAAAAAACGAAAAGTAAATATGAATATAATTGATAATATATGTAAAAGCCGAGTAAAGCCTATATAAAATCTAAACTTTAAAGTCAAATTATGATATAAAATATAATATAAAACTCAAGAGAAATTCAACTGTTTCAATGTGAGAAACTCAAAGAAGAAAAAAAAGATTTAAAAAAAACAATAAAACGAATTGGTGTATAAAAAAAGTATTAAACACTATAAAATTCAAATTGTATTTGTATTTTGTGGATAAAAATTAAAAATTATGTCCCAACGGGAACTACATTCCCAAAAAATGTTCCAATGAAATGACTCTTAATTAAGAAAATTCAAAATTCTATATTTTTTAATTTCATTAATTTTCGATGTCTAACAACGCATTTTTACGATTCGGTTTAGTGGGAGATGCCAGTGTGGTCCTTGATCCAGTCAAGGTAGCTGGTCACACGGGTGAAGGCAGCGGGCAGCTCCTTCTCGCAACCGGCAGAGGAACCGAAAGAGGTCAGGCCGATTTGAATCTTGTTCGACTTAAGGACCAGTGGGCCGCCAGAGTCGCCGTTGCAAGTGGAAACAGAGGCTGGGGTGGACACACAGATGTTGGAGGAACGGATAGTTAATCCGTAGGTCTTCTGGCAGGATGCGTTGGAGATGATCTTCATGTCAGCGTACTGCAAATGGGCAGCAACAGAGCTAGAAGTGTCAGAGGTGCGACCCCATCCAGAGGCAGTGACCTCGTCATCAACGTAGCTGGAGTAGTGGGACTCCAATCGGGGCAGTTCAACTGCGCGGATGGCGCTGCTGTATTCCACAGATGGAATGCGGATGAGGGAGATGTCATTCGCCAGTGTCTTGGAGTTCCAGCCTTCATGGATGATGATTTTGTCCTTGCTGACGGTGTGCTTCACCTTGGGCCTGGCACGGTCGGTGCTGCCCAAATGGACATCGACGGAGTCAACACTAGATAAAGAATAGGGATTAGCTTGACTATCAGTTCACTCTAAAATGAAACTTACCCATCGGTGCAGTGAGCGGCAGTCAGAACCCATTCGTGACCAATCAAGGAGCCACCGCACCAAGCGGAGGAACTACCAATCTTCAGAGAAAGACCAGCCTGATAGGGGAACTGATCAGCCGAGGCGTCTTTTCCGTTGGTGATGCGGCCTTCAGGGCCATCCAGAACGGGCATGTACACGTTACGTGGCTCAGGTTTCAGATTGCTGCGCAATGCCGATCCTGAGGCGTAGGCCAAGGCCAGAGCGAATACAATGAGTACCTTCATGATGAATTCTATGAAGACTATAAGCACAGTCAATCTGCCAGTCGTCTTTTATAGAGGGTTTGTTAAGTGCTTTGAAAATGACGTCGAACAAGTCTGATAGGACGCTCTCCCACTCTTATCGATTAAATTAAAAAATTAATCTTTACTTTTGTTTCATTTTGCGGTTTGCCAAATTGTTAAGATATGGCGCATGTCAGTAAACTTTACACTCTTTAAGAAATGATAGGATTATTTCCTAAAGAAAATAGTTTGTATATTGTCTTCTATGTATTGGTGCTTTTATTTTGATAAGTATTAAATATGTATGTATATAAGTTGCTTTTTGAAATTCATTGTCATTATGCATTGTCATCAACTTCATCTGATAATAGGCATACGTCCATTGAGTTCCGATATCTCTTCGAGCACTATTTTATTACGCGTTAAAATATTAACAGGGAGGAACGTTGCAGTCGGGTGTAACCGACTGTGTGAACCAGTCTTGAAACGGTCTTGTTATTATATTTATTTAAAAAAAAAAATTGTATTCCCAGTATTCAAAACTCTTGCTGCAATAGCGGCGAAAAATTGCGTTCAAACGGACATATGGACGGACGGACATAAGACGAACAATGATCAAACTGTCCGTCCATCTATCCGAATGAACACATTTTTTCGCACAAGCCCAATATAATCTTTTTACTTCGTGAATGGGTATAAAAACTGATTCTATTCAATCAGTGTCGCGTGCTAAAGTATCTAAAATTTTCCATAGAAAACAAGTTGTACGTCTCTATACTTTCTAATCATAAACATTCAATTAAGAGTACATAGATTAAATTTATAAAGAATAATAATTCATGAAATAAACAACCTGCAAATATGGATTATAAGCTAGCACTGGGTAACATAGTATTTTATTCTACATTATCCTAGGTAGCCTTGCGTTACTAATTGGGTCTTTAGACCACTACTACTACTGCTAATACTGAATATCATAACCAATGAAACAGTTTAGTTTCGATAAAATTCAGTAATAATCTCTGTTGATTATGTCTATTTTTATACACTCATACTTTCGTAATCAACGGATTTTCGAAATGTGAGGCGGAGTCTGAAGTAGGTGTGTGCTTGAAGTGCTTTTGACTGGGTCTACGAGTACTTTAGACCTAGGCACAACTTAACAAAAATCAGTAGCGCCAGAGGTTGTGGAGTCAATAACAAGTGTTGCTAATATTTTGACACGTGAAGCTCTCAAATCCATAGCTTCCTTATTTCAAACTCCCATAACTTTGTCAAAACTGAACCAATTTTCATGTTTCATAGCATTTTAGTCATGATTTTTTATTAAAATCAATTCTACATTTAATATATGCGCACTTTTGAAAAAAATTGTTGTTTTTTTTTTTGGTTAAATAGCGTATACTCCCGTCTTACTCATTTTCAAAAAAATTTTTTTTTCAAAATTTAGAACTGCGATTTTCTATTTTTAATCGATTCTGACTGTCATAATTAGTATAAAAAACGACATTTGAAGTGATTCTGAAGTGGTAAATTTTTTGGTCAAAAATCATGCTAAAATTGACAAAAATTTTGACATGTAAAGCTCTCCGACCTATTGGTCGTATACTTCAAACTCTCATAGCTTTGCCAAAACTAAACCATTCGGTTGACAAAAATCACAAGGGGTAACATCACGATTTTTGTCAAAATCTTTAAAATTTTTGAATTCAAAATTTTTAATGGATATCGATTCTATAGACTTTTAAGAGTAAAACGATATATGTCTTTCTCAAATCGGAATGCAATTGGCCAAGATACAGTCATTTAACGCATATAGAAGAACTAAAATTTTGATATCTCGGTCAAAAAAGGTTATAACTTCGATTAATATACCTTTTTAGACTCGTACGGATAAGGTCCATCAAATGACATTAAAAAAATTCTGATTCCAAATTTTGACCAAATTTGACAAAAATCACAAGGGGTAACATCACGATTTTTGTCAAAATCTCGAAAATTTTAAAATTCAAAA
>SCDT01002678.1:0-11851 GCA_004143765.1 Drosophila melanica
GGTCGGAGATGCTTCCTTCTGCCTGTTACATACATTTGCACAAAACCATTATACCCTTTTTTACCCATTTTCAATGGGTTCAGGGTATAAAAACAACATTAAAAGTGATTTTGGGAGAGGTTAAAATTTTTGTCAAAAATCATGCCAAAATTTACGACAATTTTGACTAGTAATGCTCTTGAATCAATAACTCGCATATTTCAAACTCCCGATAACATTTTTTAAAATAAACCGATATTCATGATTGATGGCATTTTGTCCATGATATGCCCAGTAGATTATTTCTACATTTTAAATATATGCTTATATGAAAAAAAATGTTTGGATATTTTTTTTGGTAAAAAATCATGTTGTCTTTTTTTCGACCATGGCCGGATAATAATAAAAGTAATTGAATAAATAAAAAATATTAATAAAAAAAATGATGTGCATAATAGAAATAATAAAAAAATATAAAATTTTACTATCACTTTTACTTAAAATATGCACAATTTGAATAAATAAGAAACAATTTGGAGAAACTTTTGTCACATTAAATAATCATATAACCGTACTTAGCGTCATGTGAAGCGGTTCATTAATTAAATCTGAACATGGATATTTCTTCTTGACCGTATTTGCTTTTGGACGCCTCGGCTTAAAGCCTTCTCTAATGGACGTACATTGTTGGCCATAAATCATGACCACACGTGCACTGCTGTTCCACTGTCTGTCTACCTTAGAGAAATTGAAGAAATACGGAATTAAACGCCAAGCGAGCGACTAAAAATACTCATTTACAACGATGTCAGACGCCTACAAAATGTGGGACCGATGGCCACCTTTGCGGAACCGGGTGGTGCGCTTTTTGACATCGACATGGATACACACACACACACACACACACACACACACACACACAAACAGAAACCAATGTGAATTCAGACAACTTGGGTTGATAAGATGAGTAAAAATAATTATGGCCATTAGGTGACTAGGCAATGGAGGTTGTCTTGACGTTTGCCTTCCGAGATCGTTGTAGCTGGCACAAGTGAAGCGTCATTAACATCTATTGGTTTCCCCAGCTGTCAGTATGCATATAAGAATGTGCATATATATATATATATATATATAAATGTAAACGATATTATAAAATGGAAACAAATATATAAATAATGCATCAAAGTTAGATTTGATTATTTTTGAAATATATTTTAAACAATGTTTTAAGATCGATTGGTCACTGATTAGAGACTAAAAAGCTGTATAAAGATTAAAGGTTCTAATCCGAGTCCCATCCCAAATCCATTTTGATTTTATATTACCAAGTAAACAAAATTCGAACAAAATTGAAGTACAAAATACTTAACATGTGTACTTCCGATATGTATAGATAGATAGATAAAAAAACAAAGATACTTTATTTCAAGTTAACAAATTCCAATTTTGGTCAGTTTTTGACCACACCTAAACTTGATTGGTTTTTGTTTTTGCCTTGGCCAATGGGCTAGCCTCGTTGGATCAGGATAGATTTCCATTATTGTTAGCGGGCTTTTCATTAAAAAAGAACGTTAGTTAAAAAACATCTTTTTGGGCATCGCCTATGTTTTTTTTTTTGTGTGTTTTGATGTCTTTTGTATTATGTAAAATAAGAGCGGGGCTAATAAATATTAATGAGTCAAATATCCATGCTCATGTTGTCGTCGCCACACAGTCTACGGATATAGTGGTATCGGCTCTGCTTGAAGCGAATGCGTGGAAAGATGGCTTTTCATTGGAATGACCCTTTGTGGCCAGCATTTTATGAGCGTGAGTGAGTGTCGCGTCGATTCTGTGATTCTGAGAGCAGGTATCTTAGATGCCCTATCAAATTTCGTTATCCACTTGGCGGTCTAATTAACATGACAAAGAAATGTCACTTGGGTAAATTTATGTTACGGCACTTTGGTGCTTTGGTCTGCTCTGCTGCAAGGCTGCAAAGTTGCAGATGGCCAAGATAATATTTACGATGCCGTTTGATTGGTCTTCCAATCGATTTTTCCGCCGCACATATTTCAGCGTTAGCCCGCGAAGGCGGTCCAAATGGAGGAGCAACAAGCAACAAGCAACAACAAGCAGCAAGAAGAAAAGATCCCAAGAGACAGCGCTAGGACAATTTCATTGTCGTTAAAACAGCTAATTTTATTATTCCGCTGACATTTACCATCGACAGGTTTGTCGTCTCCGAAACAGGAGGGCCAATCGGCCAAAAGGCGGCCACAAGCCAGGCCAACAGGCCAGACGTCTTGGACCCGCACTGCTTCGATGCGAAGGGCTTATCTTGTTTTGGGTCCGTTATGCTATCCCATCATTTGTTTTAGTCGTATATGCATATATATATATATATATATGTGGTGTTTGAAATAAATTTAAATTGTGTTACCGATTTTTAATTCAGCTGTAGATTATGCGTTTTGTTAGACGATTTCTCTTATCTTAATGCGCTCGCTTGTGCATAGTTTGTTGTGGCCAGCGTGGAGACACTGTGTCTGGCCAGGCCGGGATGGGTTTGGGGGGAATCGTATTCGAATTTGTATTCGTATTCGTATTCGTATTCGAACAGTGCGCTCCATTGTTTAATGGAATTTTCTTGTAATGCGTGCTGAAATTGGATTTTAAAGTGCGGGTCCAACATATAATTTGTTTGTTAATAGTTTCGAAATGCGAGCACACGCGACTGCACATGCTATTATTGCCGGGATCGGCCAGCACCGGCGGCAATATCGACCGTATTCCTGGCATGTCTGGCTGGGACTGTTTACATGGCGGCCCAGTGCATATCTGCCCATAAAATGGCCTGTTGTTGCTTAAATCGGGCGTAAGCGAATCAATTCTCATTTTAATTTATTGACACAAACACAGCCGACCGATGCTGCTGCTGCTGCCCAAGTCCGGCGGTGCGGTGGTGCGGCGGTGCGGCGATGCCCGCCCAGTCAACATTGCACCAATTATACAATAACTCGACTACAATACAATTTGCATTGTGCTGCAAATTGGAACTGTCCCGGTTGGCCGGTCGCTCAGGCCAAGAAAGGCAACGGTGTCGACCGATTTTCATTTAATAAATGCGCATACGCCCGGTGGGCCCCGCTTGACTTTGGCTTGCAATGCGGCATTACTGAAAATAGGAACATTAACTGCAGGCCAGCGTATACGTACGGGTATACGTTATACGGTCTACCCACACACACACACACACACATAGACACCCACCAACAGATACCATTGCCGTGCACTGTCATGACCCACGTCCTGGCCGTGCCCAGGCCAGTGCAGCAATAATTATTTATTGAATTTATGGACGCTCGCTTCATTTTATATCGCGGACTTAAGCGTTGTCCAACACCAGATACAGTAATGGATCCGTGTTCGCCGTGCGATAGGCGAGCCGTGAGTAATGGGCCCGAGCTGGAATGCTGTTGCTTGTAATTGCCGTTTATCTGGCATTTGAAATTCACCAAATGAGCTCTTCAACATCCATCGGATACCGATTTTTAGATAAGCATGCAACAAAGTCTGACTTTAAAGTTAACCCAGTCTATGGTCTTTGTTTTCATTTCATTCGAAAATCATGTTTGCGACTAATTTCAAATTTAAACAATATACTCTTCATATAGTAATAAAGTAAAGAAATTAGAGTTCCTATTTTATTTTATTCTCAAAATTTTTTAGAAATATGAGTTGTGTTCATTGCACTTAAAACAGGATAAATAAGTTGAAAAGTTAGTTTTCACAATCCGATTTCTTGTTTGAATATGCCAAATGCCTGTGTTAAAATATATTTTATTTTTTTACTAAACATAATCCTCGAATTTAATTGAATATTATATTCAAAATTTGTATTCAAACGCAGTTTTGCCGGATTCTAAATGGTAGAAACAGTTAATGTATTATCGAATAATATATCTCTATATGGTTGGCTATCCATATATAAATAAAATAGCCAAGATTTGTAAACATAATGTCTACTATTATGACATAGAAAAGCTTTAAAAAAAGAAGCAAAAACATGAAATAAACTGTGAATTCATCAGACACATGTATGAATGGAAGCAACCAAGTACATATTTATGTGTACGACGCATATTGAACAAATGACACGAGTGGCTTGTGTCAATGTCGTCATTGTCGCACCACGACGCGACCGTTGTGCACAGTCGGTGCACACAAACAGAGAGTCGGTTGCCCAAAATGCAGGTCTACATAATTAATGATTGCTTTTAAATTGAGGCAACGGAGACGACTGTTGTCAGCGGAGAAAAATGATTTTTTACTGTATAAACATTTGCACTTGCTCGTAATTAGTTAACGATGTCAGCTCCACTGAGTATAGTATCAATTTGTTTTAATCGATTTTAATTAATTCTCACATGGTTCTTTTTTTTTCATGTATTTTATTTCAATATCCACACTTAGATGTAGCTAGAAGATAGAAACTATTTTAAGTCCAATCCATAAATCCAAGCTTAATAATTTTTATTCCAATTTCAATAGTTTATCTTTTACCATTTATCATTAGTATTTTAGTTGAAATTAAAATGTTCATTTCAAAATAATAATTTTATACGAGCAGAGTTGAGTCAGCTTCGTGGAAGAGTGGAGAGTAATTACCTGGACGACATCCGGGGAGCTTGGGCTAAATAAAGACAGAGATTGAAATGCGAGGCATAAATATTTATATTTATTTATTTTGTGTTTATTCTCGTCAGATGCAGAAGTCGCGCGCACATTACATCAACTTAATCACTAATTACTGTGTTACGCATAAATAAATATGCCCACTGCCTTCCGCCGATCTGGGGCGCGAGCTCTGGGGTGCTTGACATGGACATGGACATTTCGGTGTCGCACTTCGCGCACTCTAAAATTTGCAAACTAATCTGCCATTTATCACGGGCCCTGGCGACAGGTATGTACTTGACTGAGGCTCGACACTCGTCGGGGGCTACGGACTTGGATTCGCTTAAATATATATACATTTATTCGGATACGGATTCGCACTTGCACTTGCATTTGGCTACGGATCAGACTGAGGGAACTCTTTAAAATGATTTATTTTTGATAAATTGCCACAGAGTCCGCTGTGCGGTTGCGCTTAATTTTGCAAATGATTTACACGGAATGACATGGAATTTAATTTTGAAATTCGCAATTGCTAAACTAGTTGGGTGGCAAACATGAATCTCGCGCTCCCGGGCACACTGTTCCGCACATCATGAGGTCGCAACGCGACAACGTCTACAATTTTCTTTTTTTTTTTTATTTCTATTTAACATTTTTCGAAGGGGGGGGTGAATAAGCAGTTCATCTAATTAGTTCATTTTGATTTGAAAATTGTTCATTATGCAAATTAACTACTCATAAAGAAAGCATTCAAGCAGGACTAAAAATATTGCTTATTGGAAAATAATATATAATTTTTATCAATTTTGTTTAAGCATCCTTCGTCATCCTTCGTCAAACACAAAGTCTGGTAGTGGCATTCCAGGCATTCGTCATAAATGTCAAAATTGAACTGTCAATAAAACCTTATTTTTTTAGCATTAACGTTCAAATTGTTCTCAACTCAACTTTGCTAAATGATTTCCAATTCTGAATTTTTAGTTGTATAAAAAGCTTACTTCTGTTTTTTCATTTTTGAGAAATACTGCTTTTGGCTTAAATTATTTATGGCTTGGCTTAACAAAATATAAACGCAATTTATATGAAATGTTAAATTTATTCCCCTAGGAATAAGGTTAAACTTTGTTTGACATTATATATATATAAATATATATAGCTGCAGAATGGCCAGGTTTAATGTTGATTGCGGGCAAACAGTAGTCGTAGCAAACATACATGTATATATATATATATATATATATATTTATGTTGTCTCGTGCGTACTTAGTCCCAATTAAACCCAATCAAGGACAACGCACACTCTCCAGAGACCCTCAACTTTGACTTAATATGTGTACAAGTAAAGAGGTAAATATGCTGGCATCTCTGTGTTTATCTGGTACATATCCTAGAATAACATAATCAATTTATGACAGTCCTCGGTGAGTGGGCAACACTGTAATTTGGCGGGGTTAAGTCTTGGGTTAGCCTCTGGATTTAATTTATTAATTGGCCGATTTTGCTAAAAGAAAAAATTCTATTTGTAACTGTGAATGGTAACTTTTTAAGGTTCGTGAATTATAAGATTCGTTGCCTAAAATTTAATTTAAAATTTAAATAATTTACAATTTTTCGAGGTAAAATTTTTAGTTTTAAATTTCTTTATTTTTTTAAGATCGAGTTCTATTAAAGTTATGCTAAAAGTTTTTGATTTTGTAATATTTTTCAAACAATTAATTCAGTTGAATATAAGAGTTATATATATAGGTAGATCGCCCACATATGCTTGGAATAGGGTTCTAGAAACCAGCAATCCAATTGGGAAGTGAAATGTCACTTTTGTGTGTTTTTTACGTGATCAAAATTTAAATAAAAGAGAATGTTCAGAAACGAAAATCGGTGATCGTCGTGCGAAATTGAACTGATTCCGTGGCAGGGAACGCATGCAGTAGCCGCTGTCGTGGGGCATGCCACACTGTCGTGGGGCATGCCAACGGGCAGCTGTCCATACTAAGCATCTACAGCTACTTAGTCATATAATTGCCATACGCCAGGTCGAAACGTGGGCCACTTATCACGCGCGATAATGTTGCTCTGTGCGTGTGTGTGTGTGTGTCTCAAAAAAAAAATCAATTGGAAATTAGAAATCAGCGTCAATCGGTGCGGCAATCAATCGTGACTGTTGTTGTCGAAATGCCGACAAAGGCGAACGCACGCGCGGGGTGTGGGTAAACTAAACTCAGGGCAAGGGCTACAATTCTGACTTTGACACCAGCTACGGACCCGCTCCTAGACGAACAGTGACAGTGCCAGTGTTAGAGACTGAGAGTGAGCTCCGGGTTTGGTTTCGGGCTTGGACTGCGTCAACGGCACTTGAACCACAAAGAGCACCGATTTGTTGATTTGTTTTGAAAAGTGAGTAAATATGTTTCCATTTATGAATGTTTGGAAAATGTTGTGTGCGCTTCGTTTTGTTTGAGCAGCAATCCCATTTTCAAGTGGCCGATAAGATGCCAGGTGCTGATACGATATCAGTGCGCCTGATAACACACCTCGCACCACGTTGATTGGCGGCGGTGGCACAGCACAGCTCAGTGCTAGCCCCAATCTGCGACGACTCCAAGGTGTCTGCCCTGCTGCTCTGCCGCTCTGCCTGCTCTGCCATGTTGCACTCCACATGGCAAACAATTAAAATGGCCATAAGTGCTTCGAGCCTGCAATTTGCCACAAAATCTTTGGTGTCACTTGTCCTCCGTCCGTCCTTGTGTCCATCCATGGCTCAGGCATAAACAAATTTATTGAAAGCAATTTGCATAGAGTCGTTGTCGTCGTCGTCGTCGTCCTTTTTGTGCGTGTTTCCGGGTGACTTTATCATTTGTTTTACTCGTTTTGGGATAGGATTTTATTTTATTGCCTTTTATGTTTGCATTGATGCACGAAATGCGGAGACTTCAATTTAAGAAGATTTTGTGAAGCACATCAAATTTACAGACACACTCACACACACATTTGTGGCAGGTGGTGTGTGTGTGTGTGTGTAGGTAGTATATGTGCCACATACTGAAAAGCGACAATTTCATGTCCAATTGCTTTCCAGGTGACATGAAACAACACTTAAGTAAGAGGAAGCATATCCAGCCAGAGGAGGGGGAGCACAGGAACAGGAACAGGAGCAGGAGCAGGAGCAACGGCAGCACGAAAAATGGGATGGTGAGAACTTGCAACTCCCATTCGTGCAGCTGGTGCTGTTGTCGTGCGTTCACTAAACCCAACCCAACCCAATCCAACCCAAACCAACCCATCGCATCCCATCCCATTCCATCCATACACAGACCATGCTTATGTATATAGATACATAAATTTGGATATGTTTGGTTATGTGTGTGTGTGTGTGTGCGGCCCTACCTGATGCCAAAGAGTACTATTATCTGGTAACGCTAAAATCTACATTTAAATTGTTTTCAATATAATCTGCATGTTATGTCCAGTGGCAGAAAAATGGACGAGTTATTGTTGGCCAAAATGAAAGCAGACCTTCAGTCCCAAGCTGATGTTGCCAACTAAGTTTATGTGTGTGTGTGTGTTGTGTTGTTTCTTAAATGAAATGCAACATCTGCGAAAATTCCCATAAGTAATCTGTGCAAACTTTAAGTCACAGCCGAGTTGATGAAAATTTAAACTCCGCCTTGGATTTTGAATTTCCAAAAAAACAAAATCACTTCATTCGATTTTGTGGCGCCACCAAGTGCATCCACTGTCCATTCAGATCTATTATTACCACGATCCGCCACTCAGACTCAAGGACAGTGTTAAATAATTCAATCATACTCTGCTGTCCTTTAAAACGCCCATACACCGAGAAAAAAAGGGCGCTCTAACAACAACATTTCTTCGTTATTTATTTGCTATGAACGGAAATTCTTAGAAAATAGGTTTTAAAATAGGTTTAAATAAAATTGTAAAATATTTGTTATATTTTCAATATATTTAATATATATTGTATGTATTTAAGTTCCTTTCTTAAAATAAATATAATAATAAAAATTAATATATAAAAAATATTAATTAATTAAAATAATTTAATGCCTTTAATATTCAGCTACAAATAAATATTGCTTGCGTTTATCAAGTAGGTTTCGTTCTTTTGTTGAAACACAACTTCACCATGTTTTTTTTCTCAGTGCATCGATGCTCGGCAAAACATGTGCGTTTGCCGCAGTTTTTCTGTGCCCATATGCACTTACTGACATACATTATAAATGACAGCGCGTTAACACCCCAAAACAGTGAGGCCTCGTCTTACAAGAATTCCACCAAAAATTGCTGGGCTGTCGAGCACTGTGGCCGAGCCGCGCCGCGCCGATCTTCAATAAATTAGAATGCAACCGAGTGGTTGTGGACTTTCAAGTGTTCCGGGATTCGATTTCATTCCGAATTGAATTATTTGTTTTTTGTAACACTCCAGACACACATTTGGTTTCGTATAACGATCGGGCAAGGCCAATTAACTTGGATCATGTAGAAATGTTCTACGAAATGGGTTTCGAATCCTCAGAAAGGATAAAGGAACATTTAAATACCGAAGCCGAAGCAATTGGGCAACTTAGTTGTATAAAAATAGATATAAAACGTTTTAAAGACGTAATTTTATCATAGCCAATAAAATGGAATTTAAAAAATTTTCATAATAAACATTTAAAGATGTTTAAAGATCATTTATATATTTGGTTCAGTTCAGAACTTGAAATTAGTCAAAGTGAAATAATTTCGTGGCCCAAAATGCACAGCAATCGATTCAAATATTATATCAGAAAAAAGCCATGAAATTTTATTATTTATTTTAATTGTTAATTAAATATAAATTGAATATTATATTAAATCTTATTGCAGGGAATTTACGTATCGGAGAAAATAACCGACGGGTTAAACATTTATTTTATATTTTAAAAAATTTTTTTGAAATTAATTTTTGATTACGCATAAAAGTTGCAATCCTTTGTCAAAAAATTAATTGAGATATTAGATGCAAGAAAATCAGATTTTAATATTAGGTTAGTCCTAATATTCTAATATATAAAATATATTCAATATCACATATTTATCTAAATACGCACACACAATAAATCATATTTGTTTGTATTATAAATTCATAAGTGAATCTATTTTGATTCTTAATTATTAAGTGCAGTCAACTAGCAATAAGTACCCACACACATACACACATATAGAATACATATAGTTTGTATGAGTACACCGCAAGGTATTAACAACAACAAAAACAACAACAACAACAACAATGAAAATCGGAAAGGAGTTACGGAAGAAACTCAAAATGTGTTGTGCGAAGCCTTTCGATCGCAGTCCGCCATAAAAATGATTCCAACGCCAGAAGAGGGGAAGCAACCGCAAGGACTGGAATACGTTCGAATTGAGCGACGAGTGCTGCAGCTGCCTTTCGTTCCAGTCGGAGGTGGGCGTTGCTAGCGCTGGCAACAGTGCCAAGAGCGCAACGAGAACGCACCCCGTCTCGCTTGCGTCCACGTTCGGCTGGCTGCTGAGCGAGACGGCAAATGCGCTGCGCTCTCTGGTTGGAACGGCAGCTAACCAGAACAATCATTTGCTCGCTCCCCCACACTATTGCCATCTAGCGCTCTCGCTCTCTCGTTCTCCCGTTGCCGACTGCGCGACAGCCGTGTGCCCCTGGCCAGGCCAGGTCTCCGGCAACGTCAGACCAGTTTGTGTTCAAACGCGAATAGGCATAGGCGCACATCTCTCAGCTGTGCCTGTCGACTCGACCGACTGCTCACTTCAAGCGCTCGAAGCGTCAACGTTGAGAGGCCACTGACAGGTTGTGGAACTCGTTTCATCGTACTCCGGTGCAGATGCCGATCGCTGCAACTGCCGTAAATAACACAACAGTGTGCAATGGACGTAGAAATTAATTCGCGACGTGTCTATAATTTATACATATTGCAACTAAATTCACACTAATTAATATTATTTATATTATTATTATTAAAATAACGATCTACAAAATACTGAATACAAAAAGAAAAAACACACACAAGCAGAAACACATGTTATTGTGATGCTAACCTTTCGGCCCGGTCGCCAAGTGTTGAGTGCAGCCGTGTCCAAGTGACCCGTAACCGGACTCTGACTCTGACTCTGACTCTGACTCCGACTCCGACTCGAATATAAGTAAATACATTCTAGTGTCCGGCAACACGATTTGTCGGCTGTCCGCGGCAGCTGCAAAGAGGCGCAAAGTCAATAAAAATAAATAACAAAACAAAAAAAAAACCCGAAGTAAAAGAATAAAACGCAAAGTCACACAAAACAAACAAAACATTTTCCGGCTCCGGCGACATTAACAGAACTGCTCGACATCGACAATTTGTTTTATCAATTTTCAACAAGGCCAACAACACAACAACAACAACAACAACAACAAAAGCACAGCAGCCAACAAACCAACAAACAACAAAAGCGCCCAGAGTGCTTAGCCGCGCTCGCGTCGAGCACGCACGCCACCACCAAACACCACCAACATCAACAACACCACCAGACCCCACCACAACCATCTCCGTCTCCATATCCACATCCGCATCCGCATCCATCTTCAGCTCCACCCACTCCTGACCGACGAAGCGCCCAGCACACAGCACCCAACCCCTTATCAAGTGTGCTCGCTAGCATCCCGCCAGCATCGGCATCACTAGTATCCTTGCTGGGCGCGGGCGCCCCACAGTGAGCACTCATACTCGCGACCTGCCGTTGCCGTTGCCGTAGCCATAACCGTAGCCGTTGCCGTTGCCGTTGCCGTTGCCAGTTACCGTTAACAGTTCAGCGACAAAGACGAACGCGACAATGGCTGCATATGCGCAGTTTGGATATGGTTACCCGTCGGCAAATCAGGTAAGCAAAGCAGTCGCCAAAGGTGAAAACCAACTCGATTTTGAATAGAATTTCTTCCAGAAGTATTCAATTTTTTTTTTTTTAATACAGAGTGTTCCTCTTCTTAGCTAAAATGAACATGGGCGATTAATGGGGTATTATTAAAAGCAATATTCATTTATTGTATAAATTTCTGTCACTTATTCTTCAGAAGTGTCAACGGATAATATAAATAATTAACTGTTTTAATAGCATTAAAGTGTTTTTGTTTAATTAGTTTGTCGCCTTGAAAACTTGAAGAGCAATAATTTGATTTTAGATTTAAAAATATATT
>SCDT01002679.1:0-26602 GCA_004143765.1 Drosophila melanica
TCAATATTAAATTCTAGTAATTGCTAAAAATATTTGTAGTAAACATATTTATAATATATATATAAATATATATAAATATGTATATGGTGTAGACGATGTATATATAAAAATGTTTATGTATATTTAAATCAAATTTCATTGAGCCACTGTCGAGAGGTAAATGCACCAATGACTGGAGGGGATGGCGGGGTGATTGGCCAAGGCCAAATTCTGATGACACACACACACAAGGGGCCGATCAGGCCACACCACCAGGCTAGAGCCAAAGTGCAAGCGAAAAACTGATAAGCTATCGTGTGGAATGACGGCGCAAAACTATACAAAAACAAAATCTCGTTTTGTGCGTCGTGCGTCGAAAGACGATAAAAGCGCCACAAATTTTTGAGAACCAAAGAAAATAAGAAAATAGAATAGTACGTGGCAAAGTTTATTTAAGGCATACCAAAAATATTATGTATGTATTTACAATGCGGTCACCTATTTATCTGGAGGGAGCAATTTGCCAAGCTCGAAGCTGTGATGATGTGTACGGGAGAGAGAGAGGGGGCGTTGGTAATGCGCTCTGGTCATGAGGTGCTTGGTGCTAAAAACAGTCAACAACTTTGAGGTAAATGCTGTGCTCGCTGGCGAGCAGCGCGAACTTGGCATCGAATCGAATGCGCTCCACGGTCTTCTCGCAGAGCTCGACGCGATGCTGGCGAAGGAAGTAGATGAGTCCCAGTTTGATTTGCAGCTGGCCAATTTGGAGGCCAATGCAGTTGTGCGGTCCGGCGCCAAATGGTAGATACGACATGGGCGTCTGTTTTGGTTTGTTTTCGGCATTGAAGCGTTCCGGATCGAAGCGGTCCGGTTCCGGCCAGTACTGCAACGGGAACACCAACAACAACAACAACAACAACAATGACAATGACAATTGGTAAATTGCATGCGCAGGCTCTAGTCGTTGCCCTACCTGGGGATCATGATGTATGGCCAAGCTGGATATGAAGACGGGCATCCCGCGCCGGGCATAGCACTCCGCGTGCGGACGGAGCGAATAGAAGCGCTTCTTGTTGATCGGCGAGCACTCGCGCTCGAGCAGCGGCACAATCGGATACTTGCGCAGCGTCTCCTCCACAACCATATCGAGGTACGGCATGCCGGCGATCAGCTCGTAGCTGAGACCCGGCCCGGCGCCGTGTGAACCGTGGGCAGCGGCCACGGCGAATGCGTGGCGTATTTCGCGACGCAGCCGCTCCTGCATCAGGGGCTGTTTGGCCAGCTCGTAGAGGGCAAAGGACATGGTGGCCGAGCAGGTTATGATGCCGGCCACCTCGAAGCTGGCCGCTTGGGCGGCCAGAAAGTCGGGATGGTGGGTAAAGTGCGTTTTGTCCTGCTGCAGATCGGCCTCCTTTTTGAGCGTGAGCAGCATTTCAATGAGATCATTGCGCAAATCGCCGCCCCGTTCGCGCTCCTCGATCACCAGCTGGATGACCCGGCGCAGGAACTCTGAGTGCGGCTCCGTAAACAGCTTCGACCGCAGCAGCGGCACCAGCTTCGGCAGAAAGAATATCACAAAGAAGTCTATTATGCGGCGAACGTTCGGCCTAAAAATGTCCTGACAATGTGAACCGATCTCAGACTGCGTATTGCGCAGACTGTACGATCGGAGTCCAAACGCGATGCTCGCGATCATGTCCGTATTATACAGATCGCACACATCCTTGATGCTCACCGTGACGCCCCTGGCGGCATCGCCCCGTCGCAGATCGCGCGTCAAGCGCTTCAGATACCACTCGAGATCGCAGCCAATCTAAGGTGAGAGCAGATCGTTATAAGCTCATAAAGTATTCATTGTGTGTGTTTTCATCGGGCAGCCTACACTGTGCAGCAAAGCTGTGCAATCAGCCGAAACTGTAGACCTGAGAATTTATTCGAATTCGATTTACGCAAATGGGTTTAACACGTATTTGAACAATTTTTAGCAAATTTTAAGTGTAGTGCAAAAAAAAAAATTCTCAACTGGTGTTTCCATATGAGTTCTAGACTTTGTGACTGTGAAAACACAAAAATGTTGCTCAATTCATAAAAAATAATTTTTTTTTTATACGTATTTTTAAAAAACCCAAAAATCTAGCGAGTTCTTTAAAAAAAAAAAGAGAGAAATATGGATTGAGAAGATAACTGAGCGGAAAAGCGACAAAAAAAAAATTAAATTAAAAAAAAAAAACAGCCAGACACCAATTTAGTTGGATATTAGTTAAAAATTGTTTAATATAAATTATGAATTCTATCGTGGCTGATTTTATTTTCTCAGCCACTTTGTAAATGTGTGTGTTCTTCCGCATATCCCTGAATCCCTCAATAAGGTTATCCCATAGTTTGCAACAACACAACTGCAAGATCAAAACTATTATAAAATATTTTGATCAAATGCTGGCGGACTCATTTTTGTTTAAATGAATGCGCCAACAGTGTCAAAATTGTGTTGACAGCTTCGAAAAATACCAAAAAAGACAAAAAAAAAAAAAAAATAAAAATGAGTTGGCAGAGCCCGCGTTCAGTTTGAACGGAACTATTTCCCCTCCATGTTAACTTATGATTTTGACACTACTTGCATGGGTTTTTTGGATGTAGAAAGTATTATTGGAAAGATTTTATAGCAAATTATACAAATTTTTGTTGATGAGTTTAATCAGCTAATATAGAAATAATTTGTTTAAATAGCCAAGATTTATTCGCATACTATTCACACAAATCCAATCGAAATTTATAGGATAGTGTAGTAAACAAGAAAGTGTTGTTTAAAAAACAAAAATAATAAAGAAAGAAAGAAAGAAGGAAAGAAAAAAAAACAGATTTTCTCTATTGTATCACCATGCTAATTATATTTACGTTAAGCAAACCGACTATTAAATGTATTATATAGCTATATTGAGCGTGTGGAAAATATACAAAAATTATTTCTAAAAGTATAAAGTCTAAAATATGCATTTGTAATCGCCAGATTGGCTAGTCTCTCAATTGAATATATATATATAAAAAGTAAACTGTTGTGATGAACTTTGCTACAAGTGTTTGTTTGTTTGTGTGCAAGGTTTGTTTACACTAGTCAGCCGTCAAGGCAATTACTGTTTTCTTATTTTTGTTTTAATGTTAAGTACATAAAATTATACTTTAACAAGTAGCTTTAAGTATTCAACATTTGAAAATGATAAAAAAATAAACAACGAAAAATCCAAATAGAAATTTGCAAATATTTTGTTTCATTTGATTGGCACGTAACTTTGTTGCACAGTGTTTGCGTTGATAGTGGTGGGTGCGGACTTACCTCTTCCATGAGTGAGAACATCTGCTTGATCTTGGCGCCGGTGAACACCGGCGAGAGTCTGGTGCGGATCTCGCGCCATTCGGGCTGCCGGGCAAAGAACAGATTGAGGGAGCCCATCTTGTCGTGGCGCACATCGCACTTGGCGAACCGATTCGAGAAGCTGACAAAGTCCTCGATGAGAACGGTGCGCACCAGCTGCAGGTCGCGAATGAGCAGCGCCGGCTGGTGGAACAGATAGATGCCCACGACGGGCTCGTTGCGGAAGCGCTCATCGAAGTAAAAGCGGCGCAGCTGCAATGCAAACGACTCCTCCAGATTGAGGACCTTCTTTAGGTTGCCCAACAGATGCGTTGGCTGGACGAACTTGACGCGACGCCGCTGCCAGTAGACGTAGGTTCGACGGGACCAGATGAACACCGCGGTCAATATGGTAACAATGAACAGCAGTATGTTCGTGGAGTAGACCATCGCGAGTGAGCGAGACAGCGTGAGAGCAGCGGCGTAGAGAGCGAGAGAAAGCGAGCGTGGGTGCGTAAGCGTCGTGAGCTGTTTGTTAGTGCGAATTGCGGCTGCGGCTGCTGATGCTGATGCTAATGCTAATGCTGATGCTGCCGCGCTTTGCTGCAACTGGGTCCGTCGTGGCACGCTTGTGCCAAATACAAATAAATAAATACTTAACAAATTATATCACAATCGAGTTTTGGTCTGCGCGGCGGCCACGACGGCAACGGCAGCGGCAATAAAAACAATGCGGCGACAACGTCAACAACAAAAACTGGCAAGAAGAAGCGTCAGCAGTAACAGAAGAGCAGCACACTCATTCAAGCATTCACAGACACACACACACAAACACTTATGCACAAGCACTCGCCAACACGGACATATATGCAATGGCGAGAATGGCGAGAACACACTCAAAAAAACAAAAAAAAAAAACGCGCTAGTAAGCTCTACAAGCCGACGCAATGAACTGACGTGACGTCGACAACGGCGCTGGGCCAACGGGCCCCAAAAACTTATCGTCGGCTTCGGCGTTGCCGTCGTCTCCGCTCCCGATGATTATCAACAAAAGCAGAATACAAAGCAAAGCCAGCGATTGACAGGCCACAACAACCGCAACTGGCGTCGCAAACGCCCCCGTCATCATGATTAACCACAAAGTGTTCACGCTTGGCAAGGGGCAGCGTCAGTCGGCAGTCGGCAGAGATCTACTTACGCTCTCAAAGCGCACTCCCATCGATAATAACAACAATAACAACGACAAGTGAGCAGTGAGCAGTGAGAGAGAGAGAATTGGCTTCGGCACATGTGCATCGGCACACTGTCATCGGCCGATCAGACACACTTGACAATTACCAAAGGTTATTTTTTACATTTCATATGGTGCACGTTTACAATACGATGTGTAAACAAATTGATACAGACACAAATATGTGTAAGCACACATAGAGGCAAACATTGAAACAGTTTAGAAACATCTCGAAAAAAAACCTGTTAAACATTTTACATGTGTCCCACTGTGCACACAGAAATGCCAACCGCAAATAAAAGTGAATATTAAAAGCGAAACAACGATAGTGACTAAAGCAGCAACATCGATAGCAGCTGCTCCACGTGACAAAGCGAAAACAAAGTGCGCTCTCAAGAACCAAACACGAACAAAGCGAGCAGCAGTGAGAGCGGGAGAGGCGCCACAATATCAAAGATTGAACTGGCCGGAGCGGCACGGGAGAGTGAGAGCGCTTTGGCTGGTTTAAAAATAAACGCATGTTCGCTTTAGCTCGCATGATGTTCTTATTGCTGTTTGCGTTTTGTTTTTAGTTTCTACTTCAGCATATTCCTCTTTAATAACCGGCCAGGGCGCACAACTTTCGCAGCCAGGGCTGCGCTATGACAATGACATGCAACGTTGGGGAGAGCGCGCAAATTGAATCTTGGCATTGGCAACCTGCTGAAGCCAACTAAATTCAACAAATCGCTTACCGCCCCACCAATTGTTCAGCTAAGTGTTGCAGGCAGGCAGACAGACAACGCTTTATCGAGAGCAGGAAAAAGGAAACTCCATTTACAACAATTGACAGAAATTTGCACTTGTGTGTAAAACTTTCACGTTCACTAGTTGGCTACCATTGTCCAATGCCCTAACTTGTGTGACAGCATGGCGACTATATCGTCAAGTTGTATACCTATCTACACACATACATACATATGTATGAATATAAATATACTGTAATTAAATATGCGATTTTTTATTTATATATGTATGCTCACGTACATATATCAAATTGAGCCAATAAATGTACTGAAAAAGGGTGTGCCAAATTCGTTACGCGCTTTCAAAAAAAAAAAAAAAACTAAAAAACCAAAAAAAAAATAAAAAAAACGTTTCTTTCCTTTATCTTGTTGCCCATTTTGTACAGAGACAACACCCGAAGCAAGTTACAGTTACAAATGTGCAACATTTCCGGTTGCTTCAGTTTGGGATACCAAAATCTGTTGGCCACAGTTACGGGCTGAGAGCGGGTTATGTTGTATGTGGCACTGAAAGGGGGCGGCGTGCGCCTTGCTTTGATTAAATTTCACGCACGACCGCATGACAAGGGGCTGGCGTTGGGTGGGGTGGGGTTGCAAAGGTTGGGCTACGTATCGAAATTGGAATTCGAATTGAGATGCATGTACGCGTGTGTGTGTGTGTGTGTGTGTGTGTGTGTGTGTGTGTGTGTGTGTGTGTGTGCGTGTGTATAGGCGGACTGCAGTTCGATTTGCATTTGTCTTCGAGCAAAGTGTTTGCCATTCAGCTCGAGAGTTCACCTTCGCCCCCACTTCAGCACTACCCCCCCCATTACCCCGAGCGCGACGCGTAGCCGGTGATGTGTCAATAATCGGCGTTGCTTATGCACACAACGGCTCTGCAAACACGCGCGCACTTGTCGTGGTGCGTCGGTGGGAGGGGAGGCACGGCATCAAATTCTGTTGAGCCCAGTTCAGCTCGGCTCAGCCCAGCTCTCGGGAACACAAATCAAAGCCGTCTCAATAAACAAACAACGTGCGCATTTCATGCCCAGCCGCCAACCAACCAACCAACCAACCAACCAACCACCCAAACCACCCACCCATCCACAGAACGGGATTTGGCTGCGTCTTGTGCCATTTAGTTTTGGCAGCGACTTTGTTTTGATTCCATTTATGCTGTTGACACTAGAAATCTTTTAATTATTGTCACGCATTCTGCTCGCACCCGGAACACGCATCCAAAGCAAATACGTTGTGGAACTGCTCCCTGTTCCGCCTTCAGCAAATCCTTGCCTCGCATTCGCACTAGTTTTTCGGCTCGGCTGTTGACATTCTGGTTTCCTTGTGGGAGCTGTGTCAGGTGGCGGCAGCACTTACATACATACACGCCCTAACGCCTTCGAAGTGCTCTCCACACTACATAATCATTATGATGATGATGATGATGATGAGCGCCAGTTCCCTGGGGGTGGCTAGCGGTGCAAGTAGTTACATTAATTTGTGCGCCTGCGGGATCAGACAGCATTTGCCTTGGGATAATATAACAATTATCTGTAGCATTTGCACATTGGATTACAAAAACACACAAATTTACAAAAAAATAATTAAAACAAACACTAAAAATACATACCACAAACTTTCTTAGAAGTTTGTCATTCAAGTTTTTTAGAAACGAGCTTACGCATAGATATATTAAATTAATAATTTCTATCTAAATTCGATTATTCATAGTCAAAATCTTTTTTTATACTCGTTCACGAAGTGAAACTAAAAAATTGTAAATGGCTATAGCTCCCACAGTTTATGAGCTAGAGTCACCAAATTTGGGATATAGATTACTGTGAAGCCCCAGTACCCCCACTCCCCCACCCGCCTCCACAAACCGCGAATATCTATATCTCAAACAGTTTTAAAGCTATAGTGACCAAATTTGGAAGGCAGAAAACTGGTCAGCTCCTTTGAAGATAGGTGACAAAAATGCCCTGCCACGTCCCCTTCCGCCCGCGCAAATATCATGTGACAAATACAATCGCTTGAGTACATGAGTGCATACTTTTTTGACCAAAAAACTCAAAAAAATTTTATATTCAAAAATGAATATATTTTGAATGTAGAATCAATATATAGGACAAATCATGATCAAAATGCCATCAAACGTGAAAATCGGTTCAGTTTTGACAAAGTTATGGGGGTTTTATATATGGGAACTATGGAATCTGACAACTTTACATGTCAAAATTTTTGTCGATTTTGGCATGATTTTTGACCAANGGGGTTTGATATATGGGAGCTATGGAATCTGACAACTTTACATGTCAAAATTTTTGTCGATTTTGGGATGATTTTTGACCAAAAATTTGACCCCCTCAGAATCACCTCAAATGTCGTTTTTTATGCTTATTAAGACAAATAAAATCGAATAAAAGTATAAACTCGCAATTCTAAATTTTGAAAAAAAAATTTTTTCCAAAATTCACAAGGGGGGAGTACATGCTTTTTTGACCAAAAAATTTAAAAAAATTTTATTTTCGAAAATGAATTTATTTTGAATGTGGAATCAATATATAGGACAAATCATGATTAAAATGCCCTCAAACATGAAAATCGGTTCACTTTTGACAAAGTTATGGAGGTTTGATATATGGGAGCCATGGAATCTTTTATTTAAGAACATGAACGAGCATAACGCAGTTAGTATCGCCCGACTGCAATGTTCTTGTTTTAATTTACTTTTTTTTTACTATTATTATTGTTTTATTTAATAACTTGATTATTTTTGATAGCAAAGCAAAAATCACTTGAATTAGTATCTATTAACTGTCAAGGCAAAAGTTAAGTTATTTTTTGTTAATATTATTGTTACAGCTGCATTATTGAGTGTGTATTGAGTGAATGTATATATATCTAATGTGTTATTGCAACCACCTCCACATTGTTATACTTGAATTGATTTGAATTGATTACTTTTGGTGTTAGCTACTGGGAGTATTCAGTGACTCTTGAGCTCGAGTGCTGCTGCCCTGAACAAACACACACACACACACACGCACACATACACATAAATCAGTGGTAAGTGCTGCGAGTGCATTTTGCTGGTCATGTGTCTCCAGTCTCGGATGTGCTCCAATGCTCCAGCTCCATTATGGGCGATAGTTGGAGTTAAGCGCCAAACATCACGAGCCATGCGTCATGTGAAGCGTCACTCAAACTGAGACCCAAAAGAAACCTGAAACAGGAAGAAACCCGTTTCTTGTTGTGCCAATGTCTGTGTGTGTGTGTGTGTGTGTGTGTGTGTTTGGGGAGGGAGTGGAACCAATCAAGCAAAGCAGCAAAAGAGGACCAAAGCAAAAGCAAAAGCAAAATCCAAATCAAAAATCCAAACAAACTGGAGCCCAGCGCTGAACTTCTCGTTGGCTGGCGGCAATTTTCAAGTGATTAGTCATCAGAGGAGGCCAACAGAGTAAAGAGCCAAACCCCAGACACATAGCACAGAATCTACCAGGTGAGCTGCCAGAGAAAGATAGAAAGAGAGAGGGAGAGGGAGAGATTGTCGACAGTTCAATGTTTTCCTTAAAACTTCTTAAGCTCAAACTCGAGCTGTTAACTTCCAAATCGCTTTGCTCTCTTGGCTCTTTCGCATTAGAATAGTTTCTAATAAAAAGTTTTTTTTCTGGTTTTTTTTTTATCGAACAACTTTCAGGTCGTTTTTGTAAGTTTCGCTGACTTTGGGTTTTTGTTAGCGGGGCCCCGTGGGCCAATCAATTTTTATCGTTTTGCCTTAATTTGATGAGATTTTTATCGATTTTGTTGTTCTGCTGTGCTGCAGCCTCATCTGTTGCTTTGCATAAATTAAATGGCTAATGGCCATAAATTCTGTTCTAGCTGTTGTTGTGGCTCTCTTTAAGCGATGCTGCGATTTATTAGCTGACCTTCAGCGTTATAAATAAATAAACTTACAACGGAAACCAAAGAAGAACACGCAGCAGAGAATAGCTATATTTGGATTGCCACCGAATTTCTAATACACTTGCAGGCAAATCAATTAAAAATGGCTAACAGAACAGTTGGGTGTATGCCAACCAAGTAATCTGAACTTGGTCATAATCTAGTCAAATTACTGAAAGCGATATTTTGAAAAAAAAAAAGCTTGTTGTTAACTTTGCCAACACAATTATTTAATCTTCTATAAATTGTTTTTTTTTTTTATTTCCTTATCTTCAAACCAACTTTGCTATTATTTGTATATGATACATATGTTTTTGTTTATAGATTTCATTTAATGAATAATAATTATTAAAAAAAAGCATAGTTTTCAACCCAAAATAAAGAAATAATAATAATTACTCACATCTTATTTAAGTTATAGCATGTTTTCGGTTAAATAAATTAATTATCTTTACTTTTTAAGAAAACTATTATATTATATTATTGCACCATTTTGGCTTTTTTGAAAATATTCTCGAGCAACAAATTCGGTCACAAAATCGAAATACTCGTCAAACTGTTGCTGAACAATTCAACTAATTTCATAAAAGACAACGCTATAAAATCATAAACAAGTCTGAATTCAAGCAAAATCTATCAAATTGTAAAAATATATTTATGTTTCCAAAAATGTTTTATGATTATACCTATTCTTCTAGTTTATAGATTGCCGATTCTTTGTTTAGCAAAATCAATTCATGAAGTTTTAACACAGTTATGCTTGCTGAAAAGTGCAAAATTGCTTTATGAAACCGACTCAATTAATTATTTAAATCAGTTCGAAAACTACACTAAAAATATAATGTAAAAATAAAATTGTGACTGCAGAAAGAGTTATTCATACTTTTGTATGGTTTTGTTTAATACTTTCTCTGGAATTCATTTTTAATTCTTAAAATGCGGCATAAATTAAACAACAATTTCTTTATTTAATTAGCTATAAATAATGCAAAAGATTTTTATTCTACAATTTATATATTATTTGTTTAATGTGTATATTTATAGAAAAAACTAAATTCTTGTTTCATTAATTAAATAATTGATATATTGTGGGATTAATTACCAATTCTGTTCTACTTTTCAATATTAATTTCAGATTAAATAAATTGAATACGTTTTTTGTTAGTTGCATACAAATATTATAATGAATGAATTCAAAATTGTGTACTTCCAAGAAAAGTTGACTAACCGACAATTTTCTTATCACCTTCTATATTTAATTTGCTGTCAAATAGATTACTTCATAAAGCAGCTTATATACATTAATGTATTTAGAAGTGCACTACAAAGTGATCGATAAGATGAATATTTCATAAAATTTTTTTTAAATTTTGCAGTTTTTTTGAATTTGTTTTTATTGCTCTTATAAAATGCCATAAATTTAAGTTTATCAGCCCGTTTACTTCCTAGATACAAACAGCTTAGTTCATGCCTAAGTTCAGCTGCAGTTTGAAATGCTTACAATTGTTACACAACCCATCAACAGCAACAGCAGCAGCAGCAGCAACAGCAGCAGCAGCAACAACAACTTTTGCTGGGCAACATGTTTCGCAGTTGGCCGCTGCAACGGCAGCTGTTGTCGCTGCTTTGCAACGGACAACGAACGGGCAGAACGAACGGCAGCAGTTGCTGTGGCACAAAAATTGGCCAAAACGATCATGTTTATATAGACACATAGGCCATAGAAACGGCGGCGGCGGCGGCGCCGTGTCGAGCAAGCGGCAGCAACACAGTTATGGCAATTGCCAAAGTTGCAGTTGCAGTTGCAAAAATCAAACAAAAAGCCACAAAAAGGCAGGCAACAAACGATAAAAAGCCATTCAATGTTGGCCAAAAAGTCAACAGCAGCAGAAGCAACAACTGTTGCGGCCAAATGGCAACAGCAGCGGCAGTTCAGCAACAATGTTGCCAGCTAGCTCTGTGGCGAATGTTGAACCAACAATAACAACAGCAACTTAGTCAAGTTTCTTTAACTTCGACTTCGTCTTCTTCTTTACGATGAGGTTACAACAAGGTAAACTTGCTGCCATGTTATTGTATCTGCGCTTTGATCTCTCGCCTCAGACAATAGAACAAAGCGAAAAGTTGTTGCTGTTGCTCGTAAGACAACAGCAACCAACAACAACAACAACAACAATAATAATAAAAACAACAACAGCAACAACAACATCAACAGCTGAAGAATTATGGGAGGAGGTCAATGCTGCAATTGTTGACTGCTAATTAGCAGTCAGAGAGAGAGAGAGCGAGAGGGATAGCATGTAACAATCGATATGTGCCCGCGGACATATCGAGAACCGGTTAAAAAAAATGGGCGAAAACCGAAAACAAAAGATGTTACCGCTATTGTTGTTGTTGCTGCTGTTGCTGTTGTAACAACAAGAGGCAAATTAGACATTTGACATGGCACCCATAGACAAATTAGACAAATTATAAACAACATTATGCACACTTTTTTCGAATCTGACATCAACGCAGACCACACACACAACAAGCGCACAGTTGTAACAAATTGAAGCTATCGATATACGTAAAAGCTTAAATATTTTCGAATATTTTTAGCTTATATTATTTATCAATTCATTTTTTTTGGGAAATAATTTAATATAGTTAAGAAATATTGCCTACATTCATAGCAATTGTCAACTATACTATCGATAACATTGTCGATAGTTTAAATTTTTAATTAACTAGGCTTATATTTTTACTTTTGCCTTTCGATAACAGTCTTATCGATATCATGCTCGATAAGTTGAATTGAATATTAGCTTCCATTATATTATACATTTCCTATATATACATTGCCTATCGATATCGATATCTTCCTATTGAAATCGATTAGGTACTTCAAACTGATCAAGTTACAGAACCTGCCATCCCCATCGAAGTGACCTATCTTCGGCTCTATTCGATCAATACTGTTATCAAATAAACATTTATCGTTTTTGCAGTCGATAACATCGCAATTTATTGACAGCATACATAAACTTTTTTGATCTTAGCAATATTTTTATATTTATTGCAATCGAAATGATCATCGATAATGATCATCTCACTAAACTGAAGTAATTGCAGGCCTGGCTCCAATCGCTTTGCCGCTTGCATCTTTTCCGCGTTTACTCGCGTTTACCCTTCCACCTGGCTGCTGCTTAAGTTATGACAGAAAAAGCTGTAAATTAACATTTGAGGCCGCATTTAGCTGCGCACTTAAAAAGAGTTCAAGAACATAAAGAAAGCAATGGACGTGTCCAAAGGGGCAGCCAACAAAACTGAAGTAAAAATGAAGTTAACCAACCGCCAGAGCCAATCAACTTACAAAACTCGCCGACAACGACAACCTTGGCTAAGAGTGAACGAGAGGAATATAATGAGATGGAGAAAGAAAGGAGGAAGGAGGAAGGAGGTAGCTGCTGCTGCTGCAGCTTACTGATAAAAGCAAAGACCGCACATAAACCCAGTTACGAACAAGTAAGAGTGATCAAGTGGAATTAAACTCGACTGAACTATGCTCTGTAAAAATATCTTATTCATATCATATATCACTTCAACTTTTAAAAGTTTTTTAATTTTTTTAAGGTTAAATATATAATAAATTAAGCAAATACATTCAGCAATTCGAAAACTGAAATTTTTTTTATAAAATTCGTTTTTTTTTTTTGAATTGGATAATATATTATATTAATTATATGTTTAACTAACAAGTTTTTATTTTAGAATGAGCTCTGTAGTTAATCCGATCTGCAACTTTTGAGTTTTATACAGTTATTTCTATCAGCTATGCCCACCTTTCCCGTTTACAGGGTATGAACAACTGCAAATGCGGTGGCCAATAAACACAAAAACCGCAGCCCGACGCAGTCAAATAATGAGCCAACATTTAAAATGGTTTATGAGATGGACTCATCATTATCATCAACTCAAGATCATTGCCAATATCATTATCACTGTTTCAAAACAACAAAAAACAACATCATTATTACAATACACCTACGGCACAGAGCCGGCCAAGAGACTCTTTGAGTTTTCTGGGTCAAGCAACACGCGAAAGACGCGACTCAAAAGTCGCGACACCAGCGGCAAAAGAAATGTGTGGTAGAGTTCAAAACGTGCTCGGGCCGCATCGTTAAAAGCTTCTCTTAACTGCCGCTCCCCGCTCCCCACTCCCTGTACTGTTGCTCTCGTGTGTCTTTTGACGTTGGAAACAATTTCCGGTGGCCTCCGGGCCAACCGCTGCACAATTGCAGTTACCCAGCCGCAGTCCCCAGTCCCCAGTCCCGGTCCCGATCCGATCCGATTCGAGACCACGGCATGAGTCAGCCACAAGAAAGTAGTTCAAGTGACCAATGGCGCCGTTACATTTCGCTGCTTCAAGTGAAGTGGCTGCGCTCTTGGATCTGCCCTGGGTTCTGGTTCTGGCTTTGGTTTGCTTTAGTGAACGTTTC
The DNA here is from genome assembly GCA_004143765.1 of Drosophila melanica. NCBI lineage: Eukaryota > Metazoa > Arthropoda > Insecta > Diptera > Drosophilidae > Drosophila > Drosophila melanica. The sequence continues at coordinate 13,750 of SCDT01002679.1, forward strand.
CCTCGCAATTGGGCGTTAATTAAATTGTTTTGATTTGCCTGCTGGAGAGGGACTTTTGCGGTTAATATACTCAAGTGGGTGCAGACCAGAGACCAGACCAGACCTAACCAGACCAGAGCCGTGCAGAGCGTTAAGTGGGCGGAAATATTGGTTAAGGGCCAAAAGCTAAGTTCAAGATCTTAGCAAAAACAACATACAATATATATACAACGAGTTTTTCTGGGTACTGTGGCATAAAATATAGCAATTCATATAACTTTTGTTTGGGGTATTTGCATCCCAAAGATAACTGCACTTATGTGTAGCCTTTATATATATATAAATTTTTTTTTTTTCCTGACATAAATTTAAAAATTTCAATAATTTTCTATGACCAAAGCTGTATAAGGATAATTATATTTATAATACATTTATTAATATGTACTTCGAAGTAAAAAAAACTTCAATTTTTAACTTAAATCGTTTGTTTCCAGGCAAAAAAAAAAATAATTAAATTTAAATCAAATTTCATTTTTCAATAAAAAATTCTATCTATTCTATCCATCCATCGCGTAGGTTTTCAAAACATTTTTCGAATCATGTAGTATAAATGAAACATTAAAAATATACATTTTTCAACTGTTTTGGAATTTTTTTTAAAAGTTTGTCATGAATAAATAATATGCTCTTGGGTAGGGAAAACAATTAGATAATTTTAATACACTGATCAAAAATGCCACAAAGAATTTTCCAATTAAAATTTTATAATATTTATTTGTTAATCCATCATTTTTAATCTATCGAAAACATTCCCTCTAATAACCTCTATTTTTTAGACAAATTTTGTAAACTTACCATTCAAAATGTTGTAAATATTCCAGTTGTCCTTGTTTTCAGTCTAATAAGATTTGTTTAAATATTCCCTAAAATGTTGCCGCGTTCCAAAATCCTAAATTTCAGTGCCCGACTTGGTTTGAATTTTTAAAATTGTTTATAATTAATTTATTATACAATTGTTTACATTTTTAATATATATACTTTTATATATATTTAATGTATTTTTTTATTATTAATTTTGTATTATTAAACTGTATTTAATTTTTAATGCACATTCTTTGCAAATTTCATGCAAATTTAGCAGACGTTGTTGTAAAAATGATTTTATAAAAAATATTCGCACAATAACGAGAACGATAATATTATTGCACAATGAATGCCGCTGCTATTTTTTTATTTTATTCTTTTCACCTGTGAATTATTAACGGTAAATTAATCATTCTGTGTGTTTGTGTGTGTGTGTGGGTTAACGAGCGACCGCGCAGCAAATTGACAAAAAGTAAATAAACAAAATGCTGTAAAACGGCAACTGTTGAAGTTGCAACGCGGAAGCTGCAAGCTGAAAACCAGATATTTTTTGCAACGCCATCCAATAAGAATCACACGTACGTGCGCTTTCTTTATAAATGCACATATATGTGTATGTGTATATGTGTGTGTGTGTGTGAGTTTGCGTTTATTGCCTATGTGTGGGTTGTTCTTTTTTGCACTTGCTTGTTGGTTGCTTTCTTTGCTGCTGCTGTTGCTCTGGGTTTCATTTTACACGGCAGCAGAGTGCTGCCGCTGCCGCTGCCTCTGCCTCTGCTTCAGCCTCTGCCACTGCCAAGCTACTCTTGCGTTGCGTTTTTCCTCACCTTTGCAGAGTTTATTGACATTTTCAGCATTTGCTTTTGTGTGCTGCTTTCTTCGAGCGAGCGTGCGCTCTCCCAATTTCTGTGTGTGTGTGTCTCTTTCTCTCTTTCTCTCTCTCCCACTCTTCTACTCTCTCACATATACACCAGCACTTGTTTTTTTTTTTTTATAGAGAATAACCTTCAATTTTATCTTATTGCGCTCTTGTCACACACACACACAAGCACGCACGGCCCCACATTTTCCGCTGTCTTTGCAAGTTTTGTTATTTTACGCAGCTTGAATTAAAATTCTCCTTTGGTTCTGTCTCTTACGCAGCTTAAACCTAATTTATGCATTACGCCTATTTTAATGAGACTGGTTGCATTTTTTACGCAACTACGCATACACTTGAACGTACACACACACACACACATACACAATAGCTCATATGGGCGACAGCCGATTCTGCTTCAAAAACATGCACCGCAATTTTTGTTTGTAATATGTTTGCAACTATAATAAACTCTTGTCATAAATACAATAGAAATTTACTTTTTATATTTGTGCTATTTTAGCTTGTTTTGCACAATAAAACGAAATTTTAACAAATATTTATTTTTTCACAACGCTCGCGGCGCAACACAGACACGCGCGCAACTTCTCCGATCGGCATTTGTTTTGGTACTAACTACAGTGTGACCGGACTAGCAAACAATATTTGTGAAAACAAAAAGAAAACAAAATCAAGAGTGACCAGGTTTCAAAAGTAGAAATAGTATGAAATACAATAAATTAGTACATTTTGTCAGTCTATTCATAAAATATCAAATTAATCAACACTAAATAAAATACTTAATTTACAGTGCTATTTGAGCATAATATTTTAATAACATCACTTATCCCAGTATTATTTTAAATTAAATCCAAGAGTTTTTTTTAAAGCTAAATTAAAATCCAATAAAAATAAAGTCAAAGCAAATTAATTTAATTCATTGGTTTACACAGCTGTTGCCAGGGTGACCGTAAAATTACTTTATACATTTTTACAACACTGCTAGGGCACTTAAAAACAGTAACAGCTGATATCCAACCTTTAGTTTCATTTAGTACGCCATTTCGTGCGCGACGTAGTTGATGTCGTTTAGTTTTTAAGCGTCGTACAATAGCGATTCTGTTTCAAAGGCCGCTCAATAATTGCCAAAAAATAAAAAAAAACAAAAAAACGGATGTGTTAGTGACTAAAGTTTAACGTTTATACAATTTAGTACAAAAATATATCAACACAATGACAACCACCGATGTGAGAAAGAGAAAGGTAGGCAAAGGTCAAAGGGCGATAATACGCAATGTTTGTTCAAATCATTTTTTTCGGCGCGCTTAACAACACACAGCACACTAAATGCGGAAATTGTAAAAAATGTGCGAATCTTTTGTGCCAAGTTTATTTACATACCTAATTGATCGCTGCTGTTTATATTGCCCCCGCAACCGCCCCCTAGCAGTTTCGGTTGTTGCGCGTGGTCGGCATAATCCGATCAATAGAGATGATCAGAACTGATCTACGTGTGATTTGTTTTGTGTCACACTCGTAAACGTTTTACTAAAGTTGCTGCTTTCATTTACGATAGTGCTGAGCAAAACTGAAATATTAACGAAAAACATTTCGTTGTAGAAACTAAACAGTGTTCGAAGGCAAATCGAATTCGAATGCAAATTCGAACCAAACAAGGTCAATCGTTCATTTTTAAGTGATGAACTGATTTCATGTTCATTTACAATACATTGAATAAGTTGAAATTGTTCACTCCCTTTAGAGAGGGAGGCAACAATTATATTTGATATAAAAACAGAATAATCATTTATTATTTGTCATTTTTTTTTTGTAATTATTTTATATTTTAGATAGTACTTACTTTTATATTTTGACGTATTTAGATAATTAATGCTATACATTTTCCGGCCGGGTTGAGTTTCGTGTATTTCCGCAATTCTTGGGATCAGCCGGGTTGCATTTCCGATTGTTTTGTGCAGGTTCCTAAAGAGCAAGGTTAAATTAAATGGTTGGCACTCGAGATTTTTTTGATATAAGACACATTGCTTGCTATCTAGCGAATTAGATACACACGAGAAATTGAGCGCTTTTATGCCGGCTGTTAAAAATTGACGTAGGCAAAACAGGTTGCAGCTCGGTGTTAAAGTGGGTCTTAACCCTTGTGCGCACGCCATTTGCATATTTGTACATATAACGATAACTTGTTACGTCTGGCGAAATACTCAACCCGTGTTATTTTTATAATGCTCAAACGCTGATAAGCCAAGTCCCAAGCATACAGAATTAAAGCGCTGTTGTAGGTCAAGATAAGAACTAAGTAAACTAATGTTTTGTCTGACCGGGCGCACGTCTTAATTATCAAATTGATTTTGTTTTGTTTTTATCGATCAGAAGGTGGCTCAACTTGAACGCAGCTGTCGGAATTCACAAAGGTGCAAATGGGCTGCTTTGTAAAAGCAAATTGTAATTGACATGCTAATTAAATATATATATATAGCTATATATATGATATATAATTTAAACAAAAAAAATATTTATAAATAATATAAATGCAAGTTGATTAAAACATGTCTTCATTTTTTTAAAAATATTTAACGACAGATAAGCACAACTTTTTTAAAATTCAAATAGAAATTTTTGTGGCCACCCTTCTGGTCTATAACCAATTTGGCCCCTTTGGCATCGATTCGACCGCACATTTTCCGCTTTGTTATAGCGTCGACAATGTAATTGACATACTAATTAAATATATGCATACTATATATATATAAACAATTGCAGATGCCAACTAAATCGAGTTTGTATTCATCTATTTTCTGGGGTCGGTTGGCTTAATTTATTTGCTCACCGGCCACTTATGTAGCCCAAAAACATTTGTTCAAATATTTAAACGGGTATTTCATGAGTTATCTTTGTGGTTTCAACAACAATATTTAATCAAGCTAAAAGACCTAACATTCGCTTCCATTAAACAAATGGTCGGAATATCTTATCATGAGGTCTACACGAAGATAACCTTCAAAAAGAGTTTGCTACATTTTGAAAAAAAAAAAAGCCGGCAAAATTTTGTAATTTAGCATGACTGAGTTTTTCTAGCAATTAGTAGTCAATCCTACTGTTGGAAATGTGTGCGAATTCTTGATTTGTTGCATAATAAACGAGTCCTCACTTGATTATATTTACATTTGCCCATTAAGTTGAGTGTGTGTGTGTAATTGTTTATTATGTGCTCGGAAAGTAAAAAAAAAAATAATAATGATAAATGCACACTCATCATTATAAGTCCGAGAACCCGCTGTGTTTGAAGAGCGATAAGGTTTCAAGGTTATTAAACCTTTTTGCTACTCTAAAAATCATTGTAATGATAAAACTTAACGTAACTAACTGTTAAATTAATGTTTAAAGTAACGCATTTGTTTTGATATTCGTTTATGCTATAAACATTTATCACCATTTTCAAAAACTGATATTTAGTACATTAGCAAAGCTTTTTGAGTGAATGCAGCCCTGGCCGCGCAATTTATCGATAGTTCATTGCTGTGCAGCCCTCGCTGCCTGCGGCCAATGAACAGAAATAACAGCTAAAAAAAAAAAGACGTTGCCTGCCAAAAAAAGCAAATAAGAAATCAGGCAAACGCAATTTGTACGCTTCTGAAGATCAAACAAGAGCGTGGAGTAATCGAGAAATGTGCCAACATGTGTTTTAATGAAAATGTTGGTTATTTATAGACAGCAAACGCCACGCAATGAGATACGAATACAAGCTGGTAGAGTGTCAATCTCGCTTATGAAATCGTTGTTATGTCTATTTGACAAAACAAATAACATTTCAGCTCTCAATTCCATTATTTAATTGATTTCCTTTTTTTTGGTTTTAATGCAGCTGGCCACCGATGATAAAGCGCCGGTGGCGAATCGGCGCAAAGGAAGCGGCAGCGGAAGCGGAAGTGGACGTGGCGGTGTGACCAGCGGCCTAAAACTATCATTTCTGTGTTTGATCGTCTCTGTCGTCCTGCTGCTGTTCGTCTTTGGTGTGTATCAATTGTACTCTGCTAAAGCAACCACCCACATTGTACCAAAACTAACGAAATCCTCTGATTTTCCCACTGTTACCGTGCCCTTTCATGAAACGCCGCACATCGCACCCCCTCACCCTGTGCCACGGCCCACAACGAAACCAACCATTCATCGTGATCCTCACGATTCAGGCTTTGTGTCGGACAATGCCAGTCCGTATCTGGCGCGTCTCGCCTCCAAGCTGGGCTACAGCAAGGTGCAGTACGCGGCCATCATAGATGCCGGCTCGACGGGCAGTCGCGTCCTCGCGTACAAGTTCAATCGCAGCTTCATCGACAACAAACTGGTGCTCTACGATGAGCTGTTCAGGGAGCGGAAGCCCGGCCTCAGCTCGTTCGCCGACAATCCCGCCGATGGGGCGCACTCCATCAAGCTGCTGCTGGACGAGGCGCGCGCTTTTATACCCAAGGAGCATTGGTCGTCCACGCCGCTGGTGCTGAAGGCCACCGCCGGATTGCGTCTGCTGCCGCAGAGCAAGGCGGAGAATCTGCTGAATGCAGTGCGCGATTTGTTCGCCAAGTCGGAGTTTAGTGTGGACATCGATGCCGTCGAGATAATGGATGGCACCGATGAGGGCATCTTCAGCTGGTTCACTGTCAATTTCCTGTTGGGCCGCCTGTCCAAGACGAATCAGGCAGCCGCCCTGGATTTGGGCGGCGGCAGCACCCAGGTGACCTTTTCGCCCACGGATCCCGAACAAGTGCCCGTTTACGACAAGTATATGCATGAGGTGGTCACCTCTAACAAGAAGATCAATGTGTTCACGCACAGCTATCTGGGCCTAGGCCTGATGGCCGCACGCCATGCGGTCTTCACCAAGGGCTACGACACCGAGGACACAATCGTGGAGAGCGTGTGCGTCAATCCGATCATTGCCAATCGCACCTGGGTCTACGGCAATGTCAAGTACCAGGTTAGCGGCAAGGAGAACAGCAAATCCAGCGCTGAGCAGCCCGTTGTCGACTTCGATGCCTGCCTGGAGCTGGTCAAGAGCAAGGTGATGCCACTGGTGAAACCGAAACCGTTCACGCTCAAACAACACGCTGTCGCCGCATTTAGCTACTACTTTGAGCGCGCCATCGAATCGGGTCTGGTGGATCCGACGGCGGGCGGTGAGACCACCGTGGAGGCCTACCGCAAAAAGGCCCAGGAAATCTGTGCCATACCCAATGATGATCAGCCATTCATGTGCTTTGATCTAACCTTCATATCGGTGCTGCTGCGCGAAGGATTCGGTCTCAACGACAGCAAGAAAGTAAAGGTATGCTATAAATGGAATTATCAATTGAAGATCGATTTGATAAGCTTTTTAAATTTGCATTTTCAGCTTTATAAAAAAATCGATGGCCATGAAATCTCGTGGGCCTTGGGCTGTGCCTACAATGTGCTGACCAGCGATGAGAAATTCAATAATTCCTAGTTCTCCTCTATTTAGTGTGTAGACGAATATATAGCTGAAATTGTTTCTAGAGTGCCTTAGACGTGCATCGAAGTATACTACACACACACACACACACACACACACACTCAAACACACACATATACACTTCTTCTTCTGGGCCAGTTAATATATTTATGCGCTATAAATTTATTTCAATTGTCTTTAATTGAAAGCGAATTCATTTATATTGTCAAATATGGAGGCCGCACTGTGACTACACTAATCTATTTTCGTTTCTAGTTTATAATTCCAGTTATGTGTGATCAGTTGTTGTTTGTAAAAAGACGTACATATCTAATTTTTAAATTGTATACTATTAAATTATATCAATTTGAATTGTTTTTCATGCATATATATTATTAGTTGTATTTTTGCAATAAAATGTGCACATGCCTAAATTACAAATGAATTTGAAATAATCAGTTCGATTTTTTATCTTTTTTATCCACACAATTAAACCAACTTTTTACTGGCATGCAATAATAAAATAGTGTCTTTATTTACTTTTGCTCTATTTATAACAAATACAAAACGGCTTGCTTATCGAACATTAGAATATGCCTTACTTAATTCAAAATAAAGCTAAATACATATATATACATATGTCGATAAATGCATAACAAGCAAATGGCGTTTAAAGAGTAGATACAAAGAAATGAATCTGATTATTCAGTTTATCCATCCATAAATACGCGTGAGGTCCGCTTTATAAATTAATCATTTAACATTGTCTATATCGATTTTGGCCCTAAATAGCAATTAGTTCGACAGAGTCTGCGGCTGAATGGCCAGCCTGTCGATAATATACTGCGGCATGCAAAGCGTTGGATTGATGGTCTTGAGTCCGGGATGGCCCAGGAGCGAGAGGCCGCCGATGCCAAACAGCGTGTGGAATATGTCGGGCATGTTGCCGGTCCGATCCGAAAAGCCGCCTGTTTCCGCATCCTGACAGGAGAGAATGAACTGCTGCAGCTTCTCGGCGCTGATCCAATGCAGCCGCCCCATTATGGTCAGCGAGGAGAGCACCCACCAGGAGTAGCAGACGTCGGGCAGCTTTTCGGGTCGACCGTTTAGACCGCCCGAGGGCAGCTGTCGCTCGCAGAGCCACCAGCCCAGCTTATCCACGTCCAGCAGATGCAGCTGCTGTGTCAGCGACAAGAAGCCCACGCAGCAGTAAATGAGTCCTGAACACAAATTGCGATCATTGAAGATGTTAACATGGGGCAAATCCATTGTCGTGACTCACCCGCATGTGACTCAGCGCCCGGTTTGGAGCCAAAGCCCCCGTCCGTTTGATTGCAGCACGACATGACAAACTTGACCGCCTTGTCCACGTCTATGCTCTGCTCCATGCGCTTGAGCAGCGTCAGCGTGGCCACCGCACAGAAACTGAACCGGGTGTCCACCTCGCCCCACTTGTCACCAAAGAAGCTGCCGTCCGGCTGCTGCAGACCCACAACAAAGCGCACCACCGCATCGCAGTCGATCGTGTCCAGTGCATCGTAGGTGCACAGCACCTGCACCGCGGACAGCGTGTAAAGCAGATGGGCGTCGTGACCCTCGCAGGGCGCAAAGCCGCCGCTTGTCGGGCACTGGCAGCGCTTCACGAACTCAATGATGGACTTGCGGTCCAGCCGGTCCACCTGGCCCATCAGATCGAGGGCGGTGACACCCCAGTAGATGCCCGACATGCGCAGAAACTCCGTCATGCAGTACTCGTAGTCGTCCTCCTGTTTCCCATGGTTCTCGATGTACTCGACGTGCTTCCAAAATTGCAATTGGTTCGTGTTTTCGCTGTTCTCAGTGCTGGCATCGCCTCCTCCTCCGTTTGAAGGCTTTACGAAGGTCGTGAAATCCATCGCTGATTGTGCTCAATTGAGTATTGAATTTTTAGCAATTAATTGTTCTACTGCGGTGACATTATTAATGCCTTTCAACAATTAAGTTTACGTTTTGTTTGCAGCGCAGCACAGTAAATGTACTAAAAAACATATGGAAAAATACCAAGAAAAGTGTAACAAAAAAATACCATTCTCGCAGCACATTTCCAATTTAGGAAGCAAAAGGCGTTTTGATTTTGTAAAATATATCCATTTAACAACATTTTTGGCATTTAATTTAAACTTATTTAGCGCAATATTCACATTTCACAAATCACTTTTTTTTCATAAACTGTCCATTTTAATGTAGTTGGCAACGCTATGAAGGTACTTTGCCATTCACGTTTCACTAATGTACACTGCCACAAAAAAGATTTTACAATTGTTGATATAAACAATTATCCATTATTAATTTAATATTGCATTCTTTTTTATTTGTATCATTTGTGTACACTTTAATCAGTTTAAGTTGAACTTGTTTACTTCTTTTTCTTTTGTTAGTTTTGTTTCCATTCAACACTTGACATTACTTTTGTTCTTAAAAGGACTCTTCTTTCACTTTCTTAAAATATTTTCAAAGTGATGCATATATATCCGTTAATCCTCGATTCAAAGGATTGTCGATGACCGCGGCTCGTCGATGTTCAGCGAGACAATGTGCTTTTTGGCTACCATAACGTTGCCCAGCAAACGGGGCTCCTGTCCCTCCACCAGGTACTCGGCGCACATGGACAGCACGATGTTGGCATCCCGATCGGTGCAGTTGAAGAACCCAACCAGCACACGGCCGTCGGTTATAACGATGCGCAGGACGCGTCCCAACCATTTCTGCAGCTTTCGTCGTCCTGGCGTCAAGTTCGCATCCAGCATTTGTGGGGCATTTGTTGTTATGCGAAAGGGTTCGGCGACAGGCGGCGGCGGCGGTGGCGGGGTGTGCGGCTGGATTTGGTTGCCGCTGATGCTGAGATCAGACATGCTCTCGGTTATATTATTATTTATTATTGTTATTATTATTAACTGAACTGTTGCACTAAGTATTTGTTGTTTTGTTGACTTCTTGAGAAATGTTCAACCGATTGGAGTTGTATCGAATTATTCTGAACAAGTTCAATTGAACTACCGACTTAACGAAACGATGTGCGTCAAGTTAGCAACGGGCAAATAGCTACGATTTTCGCAACATGTCTTTTGTGTTTAATGACATGTATGTATTATAGCACCAAATCGAACAAATTTAAATGCAAAATTGCTCTATTAAATAAATACATTTCCTTATACATTAAAGCATTTAATATGTGCAAAACATATTTCTGGTTCCGGCCCGTGAACCAGGTTCCGAAAATCGACGCAATTTGTCTGCTGCTAACTTGACACAGATGCGAAATGCGCGTCTTGTTAGGGAACGAATAAAAGCGCTTATTTAAAACGCTTGCTGAAACCAGTTTAAACGGTCCACAATGAGCTTTGCCATGTCGGAGCTGGACCAGAGCAGCTTGCTGCTCAATCAGAATGTCAGCTTCAGCAGCAGCATGGACGTGACACTGGCCAAAAGTTTGCCGGCCGGCAGCGACAACGACGCCTCCCTGCCGAACTTCAGCTTCAGCCTGAGCGATAAGGAGCGTCAGCAGCTGAAGCTGACGCAGGGACCGAGAGTGCCGGCTAGCGGGCAGCGCAGCGCACTCAAGGATCTATCGAATACCCAAAGCAGCATGGAAATGGAAATGGAAATGGAGGAGTGCAGCCAGCTGGAGGAGAGCGAGCGTGTGATCAGCATTGACGACACGCTGGACGATCAGCCGAAGGAGCAGCAGGAACAGCTGTTGTCAGAGCCGGAACCGGAACCGCTGTCCTTGCCTTTGGTATACTTTGAGCAGCAGCTAATTGAGCTGGGTCGCCGCTGCTGGCCATCCAATGCGAGTGCCCAGCATTACACAAAGGGCTGTTACTGGTCGCCGGACGGCACCTGTCTGCTGCTGCCCATCCATATGGATGGGATGCATGTGGTGGAGCTGCCGCTGGATCTGTACGATGCCAGCGACCTCACTACGAATCGCCCGCTCTCCCCGCTGCAGTCGGCGGTGCACGTGCCCGAAGGCGGCACCGTCTACGACTGCGTCTGGTATCCGCTGATGAACAGCCAACAGCCGGACACCTGCTTGTAAGTGCTTCTGGTTGCTAGCAGTGTTTTAGTTTGTTTTAACCATTTTTTTGACTGCAGCTGGCTGGCGACGCGTCAACACGAACCCATCCACATGTGGGATGCGTTCGACGGACGGCTGCGTTGCACGTACAGCGGCTACGATGAGGTGGACGAGGTGGTGGCCGCCATATCGCTGGCCTTCTCAGCGGACGGCCAGAAGATCTATGCGGGCTACAAGCGCTGCCTGAAGATCTTCGATACGAGTCGACCCGGTCGCAGCTACGACGAGTACGCGGTCAAGTTCGCCGTCTCGTGCATGGCCCAGACCGCGGAGCATCCGCAGACGGTGACCTGCGGCAACTGGCGCGGCTACATACAGCACTACGATCTGCGTTGCCCCCCGAAACAGGGACCGCTCTTCACCCTCGGCGGGCATGCGGCGGGCATCACCCAGCTGCGCTACGTTCCCACTGCCGCTGGCCATTGGCAGCTGTTCAGCGGCGCCCGCAAGTGCCCCAAGCTGCTGCAGTGGGACATGCGCAACTACAAGCAGCCGCTGCACGAGTTCCGGCGTCGCGTCGACACCAATCAGCGCATCCAGTTCGACCTGAGTCCACAGCAGTCGTGGCTGGCCAGCGGCGACACCGAAGGCGCATTGAATCTGTGGAATTTGGAACGGGCCACAAACGAATCGCGACCAGCGCAGTTGCCGCTGCACGGCGACTGCTGCAATGGCATCGGATTCCATCCGACGCTGCCCATACTGGCCAGCAGCTCTGGACAGTATCATTTCATAGCTGGCGACGAGCACAGCGAAGGCAACCACACAACGCTGCTGGACGTCACCGAAGAGCAGCTGGTGGAAAAGTCCATAGTTGAGTACGAGAATTCGGTGTTGTTGCTCTGGTGTGGCAACAGTTCCGAAATATGAATGTAAAATGTAAAAATAAATTTAGAATAAGATTTACACAAATATCGAAGGTGTTCGTTATTTTTGCCAGCACTGTTAGGTCGAAAAATCACTGTTAACCAGAGTCAAAACATGACTATAAAAATTCGAAATATAAATGTAAATGAATATTAAATAACTTATTAAAATAATAATTTGAATAACAAATGTCGAAAGATGTTGCATTATTTTGGACAGCACTGTAGCATCAGTGTTAAATGTTAACAGACTGTTAATCACTGTTAGGGCCACTGTTGGCGCCACATTTGAATTCAAATTAAACTGTTTACCAATTATAAATATTTCATTTATTTTAATTACGCATTTTTATTATACATTCATTATTAGAATTCACTTATCGTCATTTATTTATGTCAACTTAGTTATAAAGTAATGCGAGAACCTAAAAAAATCGTATTTTTCTTATTCTTTGCATAGGCTGCTTTTTTTTTAAGAGAGAACATTTATTTTGAAAAAACGCAAACGTTTTCGCACTTTTCTCATACAAAAAGTTGTCTTTAGTTTCGTTGGTTATTGGTGTTGATTACACATTAATATATAGCATTTATATATATTTATATATATATATCATAAATTGAGTACATATCGAAGCGTTTTATTTTTGAATCAATTGTATTGACTTTTGCATTTAGTTTTGAATAGG
>SCDT01002680.1:0-17942 GCA_004143765.1 Drosophila melanica
AAAATTTGACCCCCCCAAAATCACTTTCAATGTTATTTTTTATGCTAATTGTGACAAATAAAATCGATTAAAACTATAAACTCGAAATTCTAAATTTTGAAAAAAAATTTTTTTCCAAAATTCACAAAGGGGGAGTACATGCTATTTTGACCAAAAAATTCAAAAAAAATTTATTTCTTGAAAATGAATATATTTTGATTGTGGAATCAATATATAGAACAAATCATGATCAAAATGCCATCAAACGTGAAAATCGGTTCACTTTTGACAATGTTATGGGGGTTTGATATGTGGGAGCTGTGAAATCTTTTATTTAAGAACGTGAACGAGTATAAAGCAGTCGGTATCGCCCGACTGCAATGTTCTTACTTGTTTTGTATATTAGATATTCGAGGTCAANTTTTGAATGTGGAGTCAATATATAGGACAAATCATGATCAAAATGCCATCAAACGTGAAAATCGGTTCACTTTTGACAAAGTTATGGGGGTTTGATATGTGGGAGCTGTGAAAACTTTTATTTAAAAACGTGAACGAGTATAAAGCAGTCGGTATCGCCCGACTGCAATGTTCTTACTTGTTTTGTATATTAGATATTCGAGGTCAAAAGTCTTGGCATCTTTTCTTTCATTACTGAACTACTTGCAGCAATATAGCTAAAAACTGGCTAATTAATATTTCCTGATGCTTAAATGGAACTGAACAATGAAAACCCATTCGATACGCTGTCTGTCAGCAGTGACAACACTCAGTTGCCACCACGGTTGATTGAACATTACCAAGCAGAATTTGACAGCGAAAAAAAAAAATAAAATATTGTGTTCTAATTCGGCTATTTATTTGGGCAACCAAAGCCGCAAACGGGTTGGCGGCGGAGCAGCTTAACTCTGGGCTGACTATAAAACCATCGAGTTGATTGCCAAACAGCATCAGACGCTGACAAGTCAACAAATAAAACGAAACTCAACCAAACCAAATCAAATCAATATGAAATTCCTCGTGTGTTTGGCTCTGTGCATTGCGACCGCCCAGGCTGGCTTACTGGCAGCACCTGTTACCAGGTATGCTGCAGTGGCGCCCATTGCCACCTACTCGGCCGTTGCTCCAGTTGCCACCTACTCGGCCGTGGCACCCGTCCGGTACTCCACCTATGCAGCCGTCGCTCCTGCACCTGTCTACAGGACACCTGTGACCGCTTACGCCGCTGCGCCTGCAGCAGTCTACACGGCTCCCGTTACCAGTTATGCCGCAGCGGCTGTTGCCAGTCCGCTCTGGAAAAAGTAGTAAACGTTAACGGTAATATACATGACCTGTTATTTGGATCGCTTGCGCAATAAAATACATCAATAAAAATGTGTACTAAAAACGGAGTTCAAGCAATCTCTTAAGTATTTCGGTTAGCGTGTTTCTGCCGCTTCTTAACTCAATTGATATTAGCTTATTTTCTTTATGGCTAAACGTTTCTCTTGCTATTTCCGTTTCCGTACACAAATAAACATGGCCGTGCACACACACACACACACACACGCACACGTTCCCAACAACCGTTCGGATGTCTGGCTTGTATCCTGCATGTCCATGCTGCTCCTTGCGTTTTACGTGCTCATTAACCGAGCTTCCGAATAATTAGATTCAATTACCCACTCGCCTGTCTCCACTCGACTGTCAGCAGCCGTTTAAAATCATTTTGCTAAGTCCCACGCTCGATTTTCTCCGTATTGTCTGTTTTGTTGTTGGCATTAAAATATTCTCGCTTTTCCGCAATTTTGATGCGCACAAGACACGTATCCTGCGGTAGCTGCCTTATGCACTAATCTATCAATTTATCTGGCATCTCTTTAAAATTATTTCTTGTGTGTATGTGCAACATAAGCAAACGCAAAGTGGGGCGGGGCGGGGCGAGGCGAATGGCAGATTAAAGAGGTATTAACACCCATCAGTAAGTCAATTGCCTGTTAAATTCTCAAGGATATTCGTCAAGCTTTGGCAGGCTTTTAGCTCTTACGTTGCCATGGATATTGAGCCTTGGACAGGTTTGCCCCGTCATTTTGTTGGCCTCTCGTTCGAGTGCCACTTATTTATCATTTGTGTCCTCTTATTTATCTTGATGCACGACAGCAAAAGCAACAGCAAAAGCAACAGCAACAAAGGCACAGCAACAGCAAAAGCAACTTGAACATCGGATTATGTTTAATGATGCCGATTTGTTTGTTTAACAGAAAGACAAAATAAGTTAAGCGCCTTAAAGGCGTTGCAAAATTAATTTCTTTCATGCACAACGCAGGCAATCAACAGGACTCAAATACTCGAGTCTAATGCAAATGTATACTTCGAAATAATTTTTAATTTGCTCTCTTAAGTAGCTAAGTAAAGTTTGTATGTTTATCAACAAATTTGTAATCTGTAAAAAATAAAATTATTTTAAAATAATATTAGCTCCATTTACCAAATCGATTGATAGTGTTTCCATACACTTATTTTAAACAATTTCTGAAATAATATTTTTGACATAAAATTTAGATTGCATTCTTTATACGTAAAAATTGATAGCACGGTATATTCTAATCGATTACTCTCTTACCTTATTTTCTGTAAACGATTTTTGAAATTCATAATTTTATCGATTTAAAAATATTTTTTATTTTAGGAGTGGTTGAGACACCTATATATACTATATTACTAAACATATCAATTGCAAAAAGTTTCCTCAAGATCGGACATTACTTGTCTAAAGCTGTACCCTTCCTTCCAAGGGAATACTCTTACCTTATTTAGTGGAACTCTCAAAATAAGCAATAAAAACTACATTTTAAGTTTTTCCATAAAATTACGTATATATTTTTATTTTGTATATTTTGGAGTATTCGGGTTCAATCTGCTTTGCATTCTTAAGTAAAATTTTGTATTTAAAATCACACATCAACTGAATTGCCTCTTGCTCTTAAGGATTACGCAGTATTACAAAGTTCTAACAAAATTAAACCTATTACATATACATATATATTAGTATATATATGGGTATTAATGCGTGTATTACGTCATCTAGTATTTTATTATGTGCAACAACTTACAAATTAATATCACTATAAATGCACAAAGATTATATAGTTTTTTTTTGTTTTATATATATATATATTTTTAGACAGACATTGTGAGCTGGGGTCGTGTGAGATTGCAGTAGGGGGGGGACGGTTGCACGAAGTGAAAAAACTTGTATTTAAAATTCGGTGTGAAAACTGTTAGCCGTATCGATCATCTTTGATTGCAAAAATATCTCAGCATTGTCAGTCATCTAAAAAGGAAAAATGTTCAAAAGTTCATCAGGTTAAAATAACCCTTGGTTGTTCCGTTGGGCAGCTCACCTCCTTAAGTGTCAGCAGTTCGTCCTTGTTCTCATCACATAAGCTGAACAATGTCGCCGCCTCCTGGAGGGCGTAGCGCGGCGTCTTTGGATTCACATAGTTCAGAAGCTCGCCACGGTCGGCCTTGCCGTCGTGATTCTTGTCGATAATTCGCTTGAATTCCTCGCGACGCTCCACCAGCGTTTTCGATATTAGCGACTTGCGCAGCAGGTCCTCATCATCGTCCACATTCAGATCGGAGAACTCCTCCAAGGTGAGCTGGTCGTCGCCATCCTGATCGAACTGGCGCAGCAGATCGTCCACCAGCTCCAGCAAATTGGATACACTCGATTCCGGATGCCTAAAGCTCAAATACTCATCGATCGTCAATGTGAACAGATCCGTTCGCGCCGCCTCGGACCAGCGTGCCTTATCCCGCATCATGTCCTCGCGCGCCTTGCGGTTCAGCGTGGTGTGCCTGATCTCGTCATGCTCATCGATGTCCGCCTCTGTCATGCCGTGCTCCCGCAGAAAGAACCGATGATACTCATCCCAAGTGATCAGCCCATCGGCTGGTGCAATGTCGACGCGTCGAAACTCCCTCGCATTGTTCATAATGGCAATGTCAATATGTTCGACAATCCGCTTATTTATATACTGTCCCAGCTCCTGAATGGACAGACGGCCGTCGTGATTACGATCAGCTCTGCAAATAGAAAACAAAAATATAGCAAAATTATTCATAATCTTTAAAAAATACAAAGAGAAATACAGCGGTCTAAAAACAAAACAAATTTGTTCTAAATTTCAAAATAAATTTAAATAAGAAAGAATAAGCATACAATGATTAAATAGAGCCTATTTATGGATTAAATAAGAGACTTGACTGGTGCTCTCTTTATGAGTTATGAGTTACGATGTAAAAAACTTTTATATGTTTGTTTCGGATGAACATCAAAAACTTCACAGACGGCGAGCTGTTAAAAAAGCTTAAGCTGAAACATCTACTTTCATATTCAGAAGTTGCGTTTTAATGAAAAAATATATGCGCACATTTATGTATGTATACATATGTAATTCAAAGAACTATTTATTTAAAGTGCAAATAAATTAAAAATTCATGTTCCTTCAGCGGTGTGGTTGCGTCCAGTTCTTTTATCCTTTTATGCTTTATAATAAAAATGAATTTATTTCGTTTTTTGCAAATTCGTGTAACAGGCAAAAGGNTATTTATTTAAAGTGCAAATAAATTAAAAATTCATGTTCCTTCAGCGGTGTGGTTGCGTCCAGTTCTTTTATCCTTTTATGCTTTATAATAAAAATGAATTTATTTCGTTTTGTGCAAATTCGTGTAACAGGCAAAAGGAGTCATCTTTGACCTCATAAAATATGTATATTCTTGATCAGGATCAACAGCCAAGACGATCTAGTCTTCTTCTGCGCTTGCACCGATTTCAAAAAGACTCTGAGCTTAGTATTTTCCAAGTATTATTTCTTCCCGTTTTTGTATCGATATATATCGGCTTTTGAGCATATCTTAGAAACTATAGGAACTAGAGTAAACGCACATTTTCAATATTTCGTTAAAAAAACGACTCTTTTAAAAAACATCTACATACACATAGTTTTATTTGAAAGAGTAGTTTAATTTTCTAAGACTCAAATGAGTTTAATGGTACTATTATACTAATTATATTATCATAATTAATCCTATATTTAGCAAAATCTATTCTCTTTATACAATATATTTTTAGGTATTCAGCCAATGCATAATACCATATACAGAATACAATGGAAATGATTTATGATGGGTCTTGTCACCTACACATTAAACTGCAATTAAGCTGACCGAAAAATGTTGTGNATGCATAATACCATATACAGAATACAATGGAAATGATTTATGATGGGTCTTGTCACCTACACATTAAACTGCAATTAAGCTGACCGAAAAATGTTGTGATAATTGCGTGGATGATATTAATAGCTATCATTTGTGGCTTTTGCATTTAAATTTCAGTTTAATACTGTGGTCGAACCGGCCTCCCGAGAGCGTGGTCCTGCAATTGCTGAGTGCCATTTTGGGGCAATTAAATTGCGGCTGCAACTGCCAACTGACAACTGGCGATGTGCGGACGGATGTTGTTATAAATTTTAATTGTGGGCCCCTTTCGGTCCTCCGGCGCTGACAATTTGGTCACCCACACCGAGCCGCCGTTGTTACCAACGCACACGGCTCGTTAATGTCCTGCCCGAGCGTTCCAATTAGGCCACAGCTGTGAGATCACCCGTTCGCGGCCACATGCCATGGCCGGTACATTGATTTAGCACGCGGCTGCCGTCTGGGCCGCCAAAGAGTGCCACAAACTAGCGCGCAAGTTGCATGCAATACGCAGCAAAAACTTCGCTTGCACTCGCAAGTTGAACAGTATGGAAAACTTATGCGACTAAATAACACGCCAGCGGGGGGTGGGGGACTGATAACTTTGAAAACAACGGGTGGTAACTAAATCCATGACTTTTGATACTTGCGAAATGTTGACTCATCCCACAGAGAAAGAAATGGTTTATTGGGCTCACGTTTCAGCATCACCATAAACATCCTACTATTCCTTCGTTTGCACGTTTCGCGAGAGAGGTTTACTTTAGCTTCTTGACGCGCAGCTTGAATTTTTGCTTAATCGCACTCCTTTTCTTAACTCTGTTAAGCTTACTTGGCTGTTTTACTCTAATCGACCTCTCGCTCTCGTTTATTCTTTATTTTTCGTTTTTTCTCTGATCCGTTTCCTTTTTCTTTTATATTATTATATTGAGATTTTAAATTAACTCGATTGCATTTTAAGTAACTATTAAATTTTACTGCATGTCCTTAAACTGGGGCTTTATTGCACATCGGATGGGATTTTAAAGAATTTGCTGGTAACACAACTTTGACACAAAACCTTATTCTAAACGAACACGAGCCAAAGATCCCATTTCGCAAAATCTTTGCTGTCCCATAAAGAAAAACCCGTACAACACTAGCAATTGGCAAAGGAAAAACCGCAGGCTTATGCAAAATGCATTTTCGCCAAGTAACTAATCCCACGTCCTGGTGCTCGTCAGAAGGGCATTCGTGGTCTCCGTTTACTTACAAAAAAAAAAAACCAAAAGGCGCTTTGCAAGTTGTAATTTAAATAACTTTGAGATACCCTGCACATATCCATAAGTAACTTGAGCTTCCATTCTTCAATTCCTATGCAAAAAGGAAACTATATAAAATAGCTTGATCAAAAAATATATATAAAAATTAAATTCTCTCAAGTTTCTTCAACTGTTTGGTATACCCCACTAGTTAGCTATTTCGTACATACAGGGTATGCAAACTGAAAGGCAAAAATGTGAAAAACGCAGTCGAAATGAAAAAGTTTGCATCCAAAGTATGCGTAGAAGATGCGAAAGAGCGCCAAGCGCAAAAGTTTCTTTTTCTATATTATTTGGCTTGTTTGCTTTTTTATTTCTCGAGGATTTGTGCGTTTTGGGCCCCCCTGGGTCACCGAAACTCAAACTCCCAACTTGGCAACGACCGCAACGCTCATACATTAGAATGTGGCAGAGGGGGCGTCGTGGAAGGCAGGAGGGGGACGAACAACAAAAGTTTTGCGGAAGGAAACTAACTCGAAATCGCTTTAGTTGCCGGTTTATTTATTTAAGTTCTAATGCCCCAACTATATGCTAATGAAACCACTGTGCGGTGCAGCCACCGCATCCGCATTTACATTGCCCACCACATCCGCATCCGCATCCGCATCCCCCAAGCGAATACAACACAAGCACAAACAGAAGCACAGCTACAGCCGAAAGAATCCCTCGGATACGCATTGACACTCCCAGCGCAGCCATTTGGTGATTATTTTGATGGTTAGTTAGAGTCAAGTGTGGGCGCAGCCCCGCCCTAATAACTGACACCTGTTCGGGCAATCACATTCTTGACATCACCTGGAAATGCAGACCACACCCCAGCCACAAACGTGGCGCAAATGCCTGTGCCACAGAGGCTCATATTATTCAGGCATTAAGCAACATTATGCGAAGCTTTTCCCGGAAAACAGCCGACGTAAACTTAAGTTGCCTAAAGGGGATCCCATGCCAAACGAAGTGTAAAGTGTTTAAGTATATGAAATTTACAGGATTGTTGTGTACGGTTTACTTAAGCAACGTATTCATTTATTCAAAGTATATTCGAATATCAAATTGAATAAAAATAATATCAAATTGAATAATAATAATACTGATCAATATTGATTACTTGTAGTTGAAATTTTGATAAAACTATTATTTGTTAAAATATTAAAATAAATTTCTTAGAATCAGTATTTATTTAAGTAAATAATTTTTATGCTAAAAGAAAAAAAAATTTAATAAAATCATTAAAGCACATTTTTAATTAACTCCCACTAAAAAAAAATACAAAGCACATATTTGTGGGCATCATTTGTTACAGCTCTCCTCAGGCTATATCAATAAATATTGGGCGAACTAAGACCTCAGCTGGAGAGTGTTATTAAACGAAGAGCAAGATTTAAGTGCAGCTTCGCTGTATTTATTTACCCAAATGCACTTAATTGCTCCCATGTGAGCGTCAGTAATGCTTATAAGAAGTACTTCTAATTACTTTGCTTACTTTACAAATGGTTTGTTGTTGCGGTAATTGCGTAATTAGTCACCAAGTGTGGGGTCAAGCTGAGATTTACTTAATACACATTTAAGGTGAAAAGTTTAAGTCAGGCTACTTTAATTTCCATTTCATATCTGCTGTTCAATTGACCGAATAAAAGCTAAAAATTCTAAACAGGACACCAACTTAAGGCAAGTAATTTGCGAATTTCTTAGTTTGTGACAGCAATCAAAATCGAGAAAGAAAAAACGAAAAAATAGCAAAAAAAGAAAAGTTTATCAGCAGTTGCAGTGCAATCGCACATTTATTTTCTCGCTTTTACGGAAAAACTTTTCCCTTTGGCCGAAACTAAAAGGCGCTGCCCCACATAAAATGTGAAAGCTATGAAAATATTTTGATATAAGCTCATTTATATTCAATAAATATTAAAATCGAATTTTCGCATTACAGTACTGGAGTCTATGAATCTGATTGCAGCTGCTTCTCGATGGGGCCATCAATATGGCATTTATATTGAATGCCCTCGGTGACAATTTTCAGGGAATATACATAAGCACAGCATTAACCTAATCAAAATTAATGATAGTTCAATCCGATTACATGCTGAATACTACTGTGTGTGTATGTGTGCATGTGTGTGTGTGTGTGCGTGTGTTTATCGTTTTCGCCTGTTGCCTGTTTTAATAATTGATTGAGGATTAAATTTAAAATACACATTGTACACATGGGAGGCCCCGGGCACGCCCATAAAGCCTGACAGCTGCTCTAGGTATTATGTAGTTGTTTGTTGTTGTGATTAAAAAATTAAAAATAAATATATTTATTGAGCTTTCAGCGTATTTCTCAAAGTAGCTCTTCAGCAATTAAGTTTAATTGTTATCAATAAAATCAATTGAAATTTAAATATTGTTTCATGCGTGCTGCTGCTTGGTCTTTAATCGTATAATAGTAGCTTTATAGCCACAATCGATGTGATAAAATGTTAGTTGGCAACACCACAATCAAAGGATTAAATTCTGATATAACTTTGGGTTGCGTTGCAGTATTTTTTCATTTGTTGAACAAAGCTGGCTGCAAACAAATAATCTCGCGTCTCCCATGGCTACAAATATCCTTTGAAAAAAATGAAATCACAATTTCAAGGGTTGCTACTCATACGCCATGTTATCCATAAGCTCGCTTTATTTTCCCCACTTTTAAATTATGAATACTGTTTTTTACACTTTAACCTTAAATGGAGATTGAAAACTATTTTTAGCAACAAAAAATAAATAGCCGTAATAATGGACTCAAAGGTCGAATGTAAACAAGGCCAATATTGAAAAGTCTAAAAGTAGAATTTTATTAGCTCTCCTTTTGTCGTTTCACTCTTTACCCAAAATGCTTTTTTAGGTGTTTATATTTTGTTTATCCCAAAAAGTTTATGTTCGGCGGTTGAAGTAACTTTAAATTGATTTTAAATCTGGCCATTGGTTCATTTCATTGCTTGTAAATTAAGCTTAAACTTTCTACGAGAAATAAAGTATATAATATCCCATCAAAGGGCCCATTAAGCCTTAAACTACTTTTAAACTGTTTATAAACAACTTCAAAGCGGATTTCGATGCTGTTTCAATGCGTAATTGAATAAAATTTTAAAACTGTTCTCAAGTGGGCTTTAATGAAATTGAGTTGCAATTTCAACGTAAATTCATCGAGTTTAACAAAATTAAATTTATTAACTATATTTATAATAAAAGTTCAACTAAGGAAGCGAAGCATAATAAATTTAAAATCAGTTCACTTTTTCATTTTGAACAGACTCATACATCTAGTTTGGCCCCAAGTGATATTAAGACAAACCTAAAACGTCTTTAATCATACGCCATGTTGGCCAAATCGCTTATTATTAACTGCGTCCATAATTCTTGTCGTTCGTGTGGCAATAAATTAGCTGCTTACTGAAATGATTTATCTCAAAAACTAAGGATACTTGAATAGCTACAAGCGAAGCATTCAACCGATTTCGTTAGCAAACTTTTAGGCCGAAATCGATTAAAAAGATACGAGCTGCTCGCCGTTAAAAATGTCAGCTTTCAATTTGGTAATGTTATCACGTTCGGCAGATATTCGGCTCTAATCAATAATTATGATTGTCGTACTTTGGCCCGCCTGTAATCCGATTATCCAGCGCCCAATCAAAATCATTCAAAATAACAAATCGCATTTGGCATCTCCCCAAAGCACCTTTGCACCATGTCCTCAACAGAACATCTATCAACGGCTGATTCTGGCTGCTAACCCATGGCTCATGCGCTTGTTGCCATAAATTTCACAATTTGTCGTACACACAATTATGGCACGCACTGTGATGGTGCACATTTGCGGCATGGCCACAATGTCCGCCCCACTCTCTGCACTATCTGTTTTGTCTCGACCTCCCCGAGTTGCGCGCAGCGTGAACAATAGCCGCTGGCAACAGCGCTGTGCGTGAACAATGAAGGAGCCGCCAAACTAGCACCAAATTATCAACCGAACACCCAGCGGAACCCGACCATGCCCACGCGGGGGACGTAAGGCGTAACTTACCGCTTGAAAGCTTTGGCGAGTATTTGCTTCTCGTTCACATTGCTGGCCGTTAATATAACTGTTTCGGGCTGTGGCTGGGACGATTTGTTGGTAACGATGCTGCCACCACCGCCTCCTCCTCCTCCATTAGCAGCTATCGACTGCACTTTGGGTCGCTGCTGTTGCGGCTGCTGCTTCTCCTTCGCCTGGGCATTACCCAAAACTAAATTGTTCGTCGTTAGCTGCGACTGAGACTTTAGCTTTTGCTTTTCCTCTTGTTTTTGATGTTGTTGTTGTTGTTGTTGGTGCTTGGGCTGCTCCAGTTCCTCAGGCTGTTGCTGGTCGCGACTATTACGGCCCTCATTGGGCATTGACTTGGCCTGAGCCTGGCCGTGGTTCTGCTCCACAGAGCTCTGCTGCTCCCGCTGCTGCTGCTGCTGCTGCTGCTGCAGCTTGTGGCTGGTGCTGTGCAATATGAGGCCAATGAAAAACATATAAAACAAAATGGCGCACAATGTCGAGCAGCGCAGCCAGCGGAAGCTTTTGCTCAGCTTGTTAACGAAAGTCATTTTGTGGCCGCCACCGGACGTTGGATTCGGTATTGGGCTGGCAATGGTGCTGCCAATGCCACCCGCGTCTCCCTCAGCCGCGCCCACTTTGAGCCCAACCAGGAACGCAGCCTCAGCTCACGTTGCGTGTAATTTGCAGAAATTTTGTTGCCAGCCGCTTCCGTTGCTTATCCAGCCGAGCGGGGCGGTGAGGGAGGGGTAGAGCTGGAAGATGGTTGCTGCCTTCTCTGGTCTTGCTTCTGTTTCTTGTCGCCACGTTAGCGCTGATTCAGGGGCGATTGTTGTAATTGTTGTGGAAATTGTACATTAATTGACTTTTATGTTGCACTGGCAGCGATGCGGCTGCAGTCGGCGTTGCCAGCGTTGTTTTCCTCAACTTGGCCACGCCCATACGCCCAAGGTTCACTTGTTACGAACAGTTTCCGCCTCCTGCTGCAACTGCTTGTTAACCTCTAATACCAATTTGATGTTCCTTGCTCCTTGCTGCACGCTCCATTTCCATCCATTTCCGTTTAACGCAATTTTACATGATTGTTACAGGCGATTGTTACAGGCCTTTCCATAATGCATTTTACGCAACACTCCAACTGCAGTAAAGAAAACGGAACTACAGTTAAAATAATTACATCAAGCTATTGTGGTAATGGAAATAGTTACAAAAAAAAAGATGTATGCGAATAACAGCTATTCAAAGTCTTCTACTAAAAATTAACAAAATATAACCAAATATAACGGTACAAAGCTCCTGCTTCATGATTTGAATAACTTAACTTTAATGCGCTTTTGAAGCTTTTGAGCAAATCTAGCGTCAATCAATTTGATGCTTACTGTTTTGATATAATTAACACTATCGGATTTTAGGCAAATTAATTTCACAAAATTCTATTGAAAATCTTAATTAAAGCCAAAATTTATTATTTTAAGCATTTTTTAATTTAATTATCCGATATCAAGTTTTTCGTTTTGTTTTATAAAATGTGTCATTTAAGTTTTAAATTTACTACAAAGCGTTAAATTCATCAAAGCCATTAATTTATTAAGCAACTTCAAACCTGTATTATCCCTTAGAGCTTTCAATTACTTTTGTTGTATTAACCTACTAATTGGCCCCCGCTGTTAAGCGCATTGTTTGCCGCCGGGCTCATCCATTAGGAGACCAAGAAGCGAATTTGAAAAGCGCATAAATTCACTGTAGATTTGTTTTGCGACAGTCATTANTAAGCGCATTGTTTGCCGCCGGGCTCATCCATTAGGAGACCAAGAAGCGAATTTGAAAAGCGCATAAATTCACTGTAGATTTGTTTTGCGACAGTCATTAAACAGGGCCACAATAATGACTGTCATTACGATGAGTACTAAAAATCAGTCATAAAACAGATAAGATGCGATTCGTTGTTGGTGTTTCTAATTCCTAAGGGTAGGCCATAAAATGCCCTACAAAATGAATACCTTTTGGTATTGGCGCTGCATTAATAAGAAGATATTCTTAAAAGCTGTTTTTAACTGAATTAAAATCTTTATATACAAACATTTGTCTTTATACCCTGATCTAATTGAAAATGGGTAAAAACAGGGTAAATTGGCTTTAAATTGTGGAAAATATTGGCGGTTTATTGACATGTTATCGATTTTTCAGTCAATATACCAGTTTCGCACTATGAACGTATATAAAAAAATAATAATTTATGCAACCAAATAAAAGAAAACGTTTTACTAATTTCTGATTTCAGAAATAAATACTGTAATTGAACCACTTCTATAAATATTAAAAAAGGTTATACTGTTTAAGGGACTGGTTGTCAAGAAATTAAAATAATGTTTGGATAAACATTAATATTTAATGATTGCTATTTCGTAATTGAACTGTGACTTTAGGTCTTTATAATAATATTTAATGAAGCATTGGTTTTTTGAGATATATATTTTTTTAGCTCGTTTTTTGAATATTTGATTTACTTGTGTAAGACTTAATTAATATATTCAAGCTCTAATTCACGTTTGTCATTTTTATACATAGATATTTCCAGAAATTATTTTTGAATGTAAGAATATGTAGTCCCATTATTTTATACTATATATTATTATTATTTTTTAGTGTACTTCTAAATTATCACATATCCTATTCTCTTTGAATAATTCGACCAATATAACACTTAAATTTTTATTAGTTACTTAAAACCTGTTAATTTTCTTCAAACTTTTTCTCAGCGTGTAGCAATCTTTCGCTCGTTCGCATTCGCTCTGATACACTTATTCAATATTTATTGGCAAGCAATACCCAATAAATGCACCCACTTCCGAGCACTCGATTTCATTAGCGCTACCGAAAATGCAATCAACGCACACGTTTTGACTCAATTTTGAGTTGACTTAACTCAATTTATGTATTTGAATGTGTGTTTGGCGTTTTATGATGACATCGCCTGCTATTTGCAGTTATTGCTTTGTCTTTGTAACTGTTGTTGTACTTGCTGTCGACGTCGTCGTTGTTGTTGCTGTTGTCGTGCTCTTTTAACGCTTCTGTTGCGCGTGGTTTACTTTTGTTTTCATTTCGTTCGGCTTCGTTGGTTGTTGTTGCCTTTGTTGTCGCAGCTATTGTTGTTGTTTTTTATTGGCTCGCAAAACCAGTTGAACATCTTTTCACTCATATTTACGCACACAACTGCGCTTAAGAGCGCACACAAACACACACACACACGCTCACTCACAGCAGCGGAGAGTCGCAGCTGTTTGCCATTTGCTGCTGTTGCTGTTATTGCGTAAATTTTTTCTGCCTTTTATTAACTGTTCCTTTCTTTTGTCTTTGTTTTATGTCTTTGTGAACTCGCGTTGCTTATTAGTAGAAAAGCAGCAGTTGGGTGCGAACAGCACAAAAGCGGCGTGCGAAGCGGACCACGCAAAAAGTTGGCAATAAATTTTTAATAAAAATTTTTACTCAGCAAAGTCTAAAAGAAAGCAAAACCGACAAAAGAAAATAACAAAAATAGAGAAAAAACAAAAAATTTGCTTAATGAATTTACTTCATATCGTAAAATCTAATCCAATTAGCAAGTTTATAAGCTTTGCTCCTGCAGGCGTGGTTGAGAGAACAGTTCCCCGCCCACAGTTTTGTCTGCTCGAGTTGCTGCTCATTAAAAGTGTCCCTGGCAAAATTTTACAGTGATTCATGTAACGGCACCCGGCCTCCCCCCACCCCACCCGCTGTCCACGCTCACTTTGTCGTCCAGATAGTGTCAATTTCAATAAAAATTGATGATGAAGCAAAGTGCATGAAGCAAAAAATGCGTTAAACTTTATTGCGGAGCCATGGGGCAAAGCAAAAGGGGCGGTGGTGAAATGTGGGGGCAAATGGCGGGTGTAAAGCGAAAATGAAACGCTCGCAGAGCCTGCAGCAGGCAGCATCGATAAGCACGCAGTTGGCAGCGCAAGTTTAAAGATTTGATTTGCAAAGCTCTCTTCTCGCTCGTTCATGTATCCTGATGCGGCTGGACAGGAATGGATAAAGTTAGCACTAGTTATATACCCAATCGATGGCGTCGATGATGGAACGTTTGCTTTACTGTTGATAAATCTATTGATGCAGCAGCCACTGAGCAAAGAATCCAACAATAACTATTCAGTAGATAACTGATTGTTTCGATGATGTTTGTTTTCCCAGTGGCTGCAAAATGTATGTGCTCAAAGTTGGCAAGCGAATAAAATGAATCGCGTTTTGTTAGCGAAATGGCTTATTTGAAGTAAATATATATGTATTATTTCCCTAGTTAGCAGGGAATATATTTATATATCATTTTAAGGAATGCTTTTTATATTCGTGATACCTATGATTTCAAAAATAACAATAAATATTTTCAAAAATTATTAATATATTTAAAAACCCTTCACATATAACATATTTTATGTTTTGTTGTTATTAAGTAAAAATCCGTGATAAATAAATGAATTAATTAAATAATATATTATTGAATAATCATCACTTTACTTTATTTAAAGCCTTAAAAGTGCTTATAGAATTAACTAAATGTTATTAAAATTAAACAAAAAATTACGTATTTTATAAGCGTATTTAATGAAATTAAAATCAACAATATTTATTGAATATATATTTGAAAAATTTTAATTGAAATTGAACTTTTGGCTAAATTATTTGCTGTCCAAAAAGCCGGCGGCTTTCAGGCAAAAAACCATGCATCAAAATTTAATTAAAATTGCCAAGTAAAATATGAAAATTCATTAAAATTTTGCATTTGACAACAATTTGGCAACTCTGACATTCCGGTCAGAAATTCCCAAGAGTTTGATTATGATAGGCTTATGTTGGGGTTGCGCCTGCTGCTGATGACGATTATGTTGATGCTGATGATGGTTGGCATACATTGCTGATAATTTTAATTTAACTTTTTAATTGACTCGAAGTGGCTCAGCCAGAACTTTTACAAGGCGCCCCAAAAGAGTATCCAAAAAATAATTTCAATTAGTCGCCTTTGAATAAAAGCACTTTTCGTTCAATTAAATATGTGTGCACGTATATAATAAATATATATACATATATACTGAATATCTAGTCTGAAGTGAAGTAATCGTAAAGAGCTCTTATTTTGCTTTGCAAAGCACAAAATGGAGAACGTAATTGAATTTCAGTTTGATGTGAATATCTTTCAGCTTTTTGCGTTTCGGACTCGTTGTAATCCTTTTGCAAATTTATAATCAACTTTTGAGCAGCCAGCGGGCGGCCACGCGCCATGTGTGCAAACTGAACTCAATCAGTGAGTGCGGATGGCCAGCGCAAATAAGCCACCCGAAGAGCTGGCCAAAACCCAAAAGGGAGAGCCACATGCAGCTAACGAAAATAAAAATGCAGGCAAATAACTTGATTTGTTTGTGTAGAATGAAAATTCCGAAAAGCGCAATGCAAATGCAAATGCAAAGAGTAAGGGGAAGAGTGGGTAAGAGTGGTAAACATAACTGACAGGAAGATCGCAGTGAGTGCAACCAAGTTGCAGGTGACCCTGACTGCTAGCTGCCAGCGTGAATCAACAGCGCAGTTAAAAAACAATGCTTGTTTGTCTAACGGCGCTCACATGGCGTATACGCAACGCAACGCAATGCTGCTGAAGCGCAAGCGAAATTACCATGGCAGCAGCAGCAGGTGGGTGAATCCCAACCCGGGGGTAGAAATGACATAGCACACTTCATATTAACACACACGCACACACACACACACACAGAAAGAGTAAAGCCACATGAAACGGTCCTTAAAATAGAAGCGTGGCAAATGCACAACAAAAACTTTGCATGCACTTCAAATGCAAAGCGTCATCAACACAAACAGACGCACACTCGCACACACACACACACACAGCAATAGACTGTTGCTGTGTGGCCATTCTATAAAACATAGGTAGACGTTAAAATACCCTACTTATCATTAAATAATCGACAAATATTGCAAATCTGATACTTAAGACGAAATTTGGAAGCAAATAAATGGATAATAAAGCAAATTATTCCATAAAAATGAAAGCTTTTCTTTATAAGTAAGGTTAAAGATAAATGTACAAAAAAANGAAATTTGGAAGCAAATAAATGGATAATAAAGCAAATTATTCCATAAAAATGAAAGCTTTTCTTTATAAGTAAGGTTAAAGATAAATGTACAAAAAAATGTCTAAAAATAACATTGCTGCCTTTTGAATACGCTCCAAATACGCTCATATTCACAGCATTTAATTACATTAAATAGAAAACTGTCTAAATAGAAAAGTGTTTGTAGTCAAAAGCAAACTTTCAATTGAATTAATATTAACATAACTAACAAAACAAACTAACAACCAGATAGAAAAAGAATATAGGAAAAGAAAATATTGCAAATATGAAGTCTGTCGAACATTACTTAGCAAATAATAAATGTTAGCAATTTATGATATAATTTGCTGTTGTGCTGAATTAATTGAATTCCAATTTAGTTGGAAGTTGCAAATTCATTTGGATTATTTCTTCCGCAATATTTTTTCTCAATTAATTAGTTTATTGTTAGCTTCAGCTTGTGATGTTAATTCCGAAAGTTACCACAACCTAAATCATTCAGTTTATTTCTACTCCAATATTTGTTCTTAATTTGTTTTTTTGTTGCCTATTTAACCATATGCTGTGAAGTGCTGTAAGTGCATTTTTCATACTTTTAAAGTAAGTGCTCATTTCCCCTCTACACTTAAAGTGCAGGGTATCGCCAGACACCCTCGCTGCTGAGATGCCATGTAAATGCAACTGAGTGCAAGAAATGCTGTANGTGCTCATTTCCCCTCTACACTTAAAGTGCAGGGTATCGCCAGACACCCTCGCTGCTGAGATGCCATGTAAATGCAACTGAGTGCAAGAAATGCTGTAGGTTAGACATTTTCACTTGTCGCCCCCCTTTTGTTGTTGTTGTCGCTGCAACGTGGCAGCAACATCAGGTTGCCAGCGCCCTGTCTACTTATTTACCAACCCCCACCCCCACTGTCATGTTGCGCTGTTCAGCCATTTTTTATATCATTTACACGTTGAATGTCGTGTACGTTGCAGTCGACACATTTCAATGTACAGCTGCATACGCAGGCAGGTGCAGAAGCAGGTGCAGGTGCAGGAACTGGCGCAGGAGCAGGACCTAGCCCAGGGCAAAGGGTAGTTTGTATGTGGCAACGTTTAGCGTCAACCTTGTGTGCTGTAAAAAGTAACCAACATGCAAATTGAAATGCTGAGCATTTTTTTTATTTAACATTGATTCACATTGGACTATTCCCTGCAAACCATGTTTAGATTGTTGCAACAATTATAGCCAGATTTGCT
>SCDT01002681.1:1575-11828 GCA_004143765.1 Drosophila melanica
GCAACGCAACATATTCGTCTAGATAAACTGTACAAATCTTGTATAAATCTGAAGAAAATCAGCTGAAAAAGAACGGGCAGAGACAGAGGCTAAGACAAAGATAGAGGCAGCTGCCTGATTGCATATCCTTTGCACACCTGCCTGCTGCTTTCAATTTCCCTTTAGCCTTGCGCGTCTTTAAGAAGACAATATTGCCGCTGGCATTGAAGCAGCCGTTGACTTTTCCAATTGCAACAGTGCTCGGGACACGCTGTCTCAGTTGATTGCTTCTGAAAACTTTGAAATAACATCTATGAGCAGCGGCAGCCAAGCTTGCAGACAGATAGCTGGTTGGAACAACGAGTGGAAAGCGAAGTCACTCGGTTCCCGGAGTGTCGGTGAGTGAGCCTGCCCGGTAAAAGCTGTCATGATTTCTCTTCCATTTACTTTTTTGCTCGTTGTCGCGTTTTCGGTTCGATGACAATAATCAGCTGTGTAAAAGTCTTTGTTTATTAGCGCTGCGCTGATGAAACATTTCCCTAAGGTAAATGTTAAGGTAGACAGACGAAATTAGAATAGAGTGGGTGGCATTTTAAATAACAAAAAAAACGATACAGTATGTGTATCCTTCAATGCAATGCTTATTTAGTTATGATTTAATTAATGATACGGAAATATCTTTATAATTATAAATATTATAAGCGAAAAGATTTTTATTTATTTATTCAAACACTTTTTTTTTAAGAAATAAACTATAGATAATGTTAGCTGTGCGTTAGGTCCTCTTGGCCAAGATGAAAATTTGTATTTATATATTTAATATGCATACAAATTATTTCCATTCTGTTATTAAAAGCCATTACAAATATTTTTGAAGTAACTGCTAAATTAAATGTAAATACTCGTTTGCGACAGTCATAATTAAAATTGTTGCGGATCAGAGAATACAAATGGATACAATATATTTCCCCAGATGCATTTGAATTGATTGCAATAGCCCGTGGACTCTCACGAATTATTATTGTACACATGGTCATATAACTCATTCCTCTCATTGTTCTTTTATTTGTTATTGTGAATGTCGCATTGACCCATATCACGTTTTGCAGTTGTTACTTGCAGTCAATTAAATGCAGCGGATTATATCAAAATCTTTTGCTATTTTTAGTAAATGGTAAAATATTTGCATAGAACACACATCACATACCCACACACACACACACACACACACACACACACAAAATACATAAAAAATAGAATGCAAAAATGTTATTTTTTATTGTTTGCATTTGCCGCAAGAGCAATTTAACTCGCTATTTTATACATTTTTATGCGACAATCGACAGGATAATGCTAAAACATTTCTCGACGAGAACTAAGCCCGCATAAACCCCGTTGAACGAGGCGCAAGGGGTACAATAGAAGAAGAATCAGAAGGGGGAAAACATTTAATGGTATTAGATCGGCATATATTTCAAGGCCTGCATCCCTTTTCCGCCGGTCCACGTTCAAGCTTATTTATGCATAATAACAAAGCGAACAGAATATTTAAAAAAAATGTATGGAATACACCACAGAAATTGTATACAATAAAACAGTGAAGCTACGACTTATGAAACTTAAAGCTAGCCAACAATAATTAAATATAAAACCGAAGCTCTAGTGCCTTTCAGTTAAGTGGCAGTTGCATTTAAGCAATGATGACTGTAGCTCACTATGTTCAAGCATGAACCAATATAGAGTAAAATTTTTAATACTGGTCTGGCACAAAAATGGCGCACACCTGGTCATATCACTCTAGCCCATATATCCTTTATAGTAACAACAAAAAACAAAAATCATCTTCCAATCCCTCTTTTATTTTGCTTACTTTTGTAGTTTGGCTGTCAATGTTGTTGGCTTTTGTGCGATGTTGTACTGCTGTTGTTGCCTTGTTGTTATTGAAAGCATTTTGGTCATCAAATATGTAGGTATATGTGTACATAGATATATGCACATCCATGTGCTATAACTATACAAGTATAGAGCTCCATGGCCTTTTAGGTCAGTGGATCAAAAATTGCAAAGACAACTCGCAAAAGTTAAAAACATATGGTCCTTGGACTTTGGTCTCTGGAACAAATGCTTGTGTCTCGTGCCTGAGCATCGTTGTGGTTTTGGGTACAGCTGCTGGCCGTGTGCTCCACTTTCGCTTTTTGTGTTTGCTTGGAGCTGTCAAAGGTCAAGCGAATGAGCATGGCAGCTGTGACTGCCCCTAACTTGGCACATATACGATTCGATTTGAGCCAAACTAAAGGGCCTTACATTTGGTAAACGATGGAAGCCAGCAGAAATGTGGAAAAGCCAAGCCAATTTTCTGACTTGCATTGTTAATCTCCGAATCCCGCAATCCTATTGCCACTCCCCAATACTAATCTCAATGCCAACACCGTTAGATTCTGCATCAGCATCCATTTTGCGGCATTAGGTGCAAGTTGCACCCACAAATAAAATGCATTTGTATGCATTTTTGCCTTTCACTAACCGAACAGCGGCTCAGAAGGCACATTAAGGCGAAAGTGTTTCATACTCGTCTGTATGTGTGCGAGAGTGGAAACTCTGCTGAGAGGGGTGGGCGAAGAGTTGAAGAGTTATACCATTATGCAGTCTGAGCGGGCGTTAAGTGCTTTTTCTCTTTGCCCATGAAATAAAAAGAGCCCATTGTTTGTACATTATAAGGTAAGTGCGGGGCTGGGATTGGAAGAGGTCTACGCCAATACCGCAACTACTTAACCCGGGGACAGCGTGTGCGTTTGCCGCTGCAGCTAGCTATTCAGGGTACTTTATTGAATGAATTTTCTCTTACGAAATTTTGTTAACCTAACGGGATATACTCTTTATTCATTGCAGGCAAATTATGGACATATTAACAATATATAAAGTTAAGTCTCTGCTTTTGTGATTCTACGCTTCAATTAAATATATCTACTTTGTCAAAAGTGAACCGATTTTCACGTTTGAAGGCATTTTGATCATGATTTGTCCTATATATTGAATCCACATTCAAATTATATTCATTTTCGAAAATAAATATTTTTTGGATTTTTTGGTCAAAAAAGCAAAGGGTCCCCCCTTGTGAATTTTGGAAAAAATTTTTTTTTCAAAATTTAGATTTGCGAATTTATAGTTTTAATCGATTTTATTTATCACAATTAGCATAAAAAACAACATTGAAAGTGATTTTGGGGGCATGATTATTGAGAAAAATTTGACTATCTCAGAATCGCAATTAGTGTTGTTTTTTATACTTATCATGACAAATACAATCAATTATAAGATAAGATCGCAATTCTAAATTACAAAAAAATGTTTTTTCCAAAATATAAAAGGGGGGACCAACTCAACAACCTGCGCATTGAAGCCGAAGGGTAAGCAAAACCGAGACCGAAGAACGAGAGGATTCTATGGAGCCAAACGCAGAAACAGCCCCAAATAATGTAAATTAAACAGATGCGAAAATCGGATCTTGTCAACAACGTGAACAGACATAAAGCCACTCGCGTTCACCTACACACAAACAAAATTAAACGCACAACCACAAGCACACATATGTATATGCATATGTGGTAAGGTGCTGTTGTTTTTGCGGTGTTGGTTCAATTTTTACACTGGGCCGCGCAACACGGGCAAATCTAACAATTTTTAATTATGATTATGGCCAAACAACCATAAACACACAGACGCCCGCCCACCTACAACCACACACACACACACTCCTAATTTAATAAATCGTGCATATTTGCAAAAGAAAGCAACAGAAGCGAATCACGGCAAATTTGTTCAATTTGTTTTTCATAAGCAATCAAACAGATAAACAAGCAATTGCAAGGTAACAACTTTCCTCTTACCCCTCACCTATTTTAGCACCAACCATATAGACCCACACACACACACACACACACTGTTAAGTCAGTTATGCTCGCGCGTGCTATTTTTAATTGTCTGAATCAATCCGCGCTCGAAATTTTAATTAAATATTTAAATTAAATGGGCAAACAAACAAAACACAGAAAGAGCACACACACGTCCCACACACAAATACAGACCCCAAACAAAGTGCAGTCATTCCTGGGTCCCTTGGCAGTCATATGTGTGTGTAATGAAATTTAATTTTTTATTTTATTTAATTTTTTTGCGCATAATAAATATTTTCAGTAGTTACGCTTGTTGTTTTTGCCTTTAGCTGTAGCTGCCATTAATTTGCATTCATTAGGACTGTTTTCTATGTATAGGTGTGTGTGTGTGTGTGTGTGTGTGTGTGTCAGCAATTAAACAAACTCGTAAGGGTTGAAGCGCCGAGGGGCACGTACACAAAGTCAAGGACAATTTTCGCATTGCACGTGCCACGTACATACAGGCTGACAGCACCAGGAGCAAAACCAAAATCAGGACAATCAAATGGTGCCACTCAAATGTGTGAGTGTGCACGTGTGTGCGCGATATGTGTGTGTGTGTTTGCCTTTTTAAATATCCATCCCACTGTACATAACAGCGAAATGCAATACAAACGAGCTGGTTAAACAAACGAGCTTAAATACGTGCCAATACTCTGACAAAGTTGGAATATGACGAACTACAGAAAGCCAGCCAATATTATTTCAATTTTTGAATATTTTTTAGCCCAATTTCATAACATAGTGGGAATTGTTTCTATTCGTAAATTTTAAATTGTAATGTCGTTAATATTCAATATGATAAACTATACGCAGCTAATATACAAGTCTTATGTGAATTATGATAATAAACTTAAATTGAATATGTATTTATATATATTTTACTTCCTTTTTAATCAGACAACTTAGATTCCCTTCAACAAAACAGGTTTCAATTAAAACAACAACTAATATGGGTTTCGAAAGTCTTCTCTGTCTTATTCAATTGTCAAAATGGATTGACACCCGATGTGTAATTGTAGTATTTAGACAAATATATGAAACATTTTATGAAAATAAATTTCATTTAATTTTTTGTTGTTTTTACTTTGGCGTCCAATGTGGGAATGTAATTTAGACGTTTTCCCTGGGCGCAAAAACGGGCTTATATATAAGGATATACAAATTTTACTAAGTGGCAAAATTCAGGGTTGTTGTATTTGTGCAATATAATAATGCATAAAAAATTTAAAAAGCAATTTCTGTGTGCTGAAATTTTTTTATTAACGCACGTGGTTTGAGCAAAATTAAATTTTAATCAGGTATATTTTCAATTATGACGTAGTTTTTGCGGTAATGCAAAGTTTTTTTGAGCGTAATGGTTACCACTGCTACACATTTTAAATTTTGCGTTAGTTGAGTTGGCTAAAGGTCAAGTAAAATTCTGGTTTGTCACGCTTACGCAACAGCGCACACATTCTCAATGCACATGGCATATGCTGGCCTAATTTTACTGAGGCAGCTAACAGCTGTTGTGTTCAGCATTTGACCTTTGACCGTTCTATCTTAAGGCTCAAAATCTGCCAGTCATGATGCGGCACTTTAATAAATGCCACCATCGCTGGCCAGCTGACCAACTAACCTCTCCGCTGCTTCTGCCAGGTCGCATCCTCCGTTAAAAGGCAACTTGTAGACCGGACGGCAGCTTTTGATTAATGTTTGTTAGTTTACCTCAGCGGCAAATTCATTTCTTTTAAACAAAACGAAACGAATGGAACATAGAATAACAGAAAAGTGAATGAAATATATATATATATATAGAGAGACAGAGAGAGATAGAAAGAGAGAGTTGAGTTAAAAAGTGGAACTACACTATATTCCAACTCTGTTTGCAGCTTCGGACACAACGTGGTGTTGATTATAGCAAGAACTTGACATGCGGTGAGGGTATATATGATTTTATATGACATTGGAATAATTAAAGCTTCCTCTTTGTTACATTTATTATGGTTAAGAATACGCTATCAACTATGCCACTACTCTTACTTCACTTTATGTTGAGCTTTTATTCTCAAGTAAATTCATCAATACAAAATTGTAGTAGAATAAGCAAACAATCAGCCTTGTGACAGCCGCTGTAGAGTGAACAAGACATAGTCGTCTTTTAGTCTTCTACAAACAAACATATAATCTCCAAATATATAAGTTTAGGGTGTATATAGAAACTTCTCCATTACTTTAAAAAACATTTGTTTTTTCTTATTACAGGGTGTTTAAGGTGCGACTGCTGAGAACTTCTTTAATTTCCTAGCTCAGTTTTTATTTTCTTTTTGGTGTTATTTTCTGTTTGTGTTTTAACCGTACACTGCTCTTATTTTTCTCCCATTCTCACTCCCTTTGCATCTATCTCGCTTTCTCTTTCACACAAACATGCGTAAAAAAGAATTCGGGTGCTCATTCATCTTTGCATTCAGCAAACGCGCCAAATATTTTTTTGATATATTGACTTGCAAAATATTTTGGCTTTACACGTGTCTGTCGACACACACACACATGTAAGGAATACATACACAACACGATGTACATATGTGTAAGTTTTGGATACAGTTTCTGTTTCAGATTTTTTTTATGATTTCTTTTTAACACAGAGTATATTTTATTTGGCTATGGTGCTCTATGAAAAATGAAACGACTCTCCCACACACACACACACACAGAATATGGTTGAGTGTTAGTGAGTGAGTGTGTGTCAGCGCGAGTGTGTGATGTATTCAAGCGTAAAGCAAAAGATTAGAGTTTCATGCTATTTTTGTTGCCATGTTTTTCGATTTGGATATTCTCATTGTTGTTGTTGTTCTTGCTGTTGCTCTCATCCAATTTGTAAAACTAAGCAGCTGCCAGGATATGCAGGAGGGGTAGGAGGAGCAGTAAAAGAAGAAGACAACAGAGCCTAAAAAGTGTACGTAATGAACTTATTTTCGGTTATTTTTTAAAAGTGTTTAAAAGGATATAATCTATGCGCGGGCATTTGAAGGGACGAGCAAAGATGTTTAGTAGAGAGCAGCTTAAATACGCAAAGCGGAGCAGAAAAGCATTAAAGCTATTGTTGTTGTTGTTGTTGTTTTTGGGAAACGTGCCAGGATAATGGCAAGCAATATCCCAATGGTCTTTAGCCTCCAGGAGGGGGTTAATGAATGCGCCACACGAGTCACAAGCGTTCAGCCTGCGGGCACTTAACCCATTGTTGACCCCACTGGGCCGCCAGCCGTTATGTGATTGTGTGTTTGTGTGCGAAAGGAAGAGGAAGCACAAGCAAGATACAAGGCACAGCATTTGAAATTATAAAATATGCGATAAGATAACAAATGCAAGCAAAATACAAATACAAACTTGTGCGGGTAAAGTACAGCTTTTGCTTTTCTCCTTCCCCCACCGAATCCCCGCATCCTTCATCTCTCCTCTGGTTGCATCAATGTGTGAGTAATGAATAGCCCAGGGCTGACAAACCACTGACAAGGACTGACTAACGGAGCGTTTGAAGGGTTCCATTGGGTGTCATTCGAAAATTGAATTGCATGGCAAATGCGAATACAAATGTGAAATGCAAAGGAAACACGCGAAAATGTCAAGTTCACACTGTGTGTGAAGCAGAATGATGCCCATGAGCATGGCAAGGGGTAGGTAGGAAGGCTGAGAGGGGATATCAAGTGTGGCAATTCTGACTGACTAATCAGACGCAACGTTGTCGCTGACTGCCATGTAAAACGATATTTCAGCTGTCAGTTTATGCTTCAACTATTTCAAATCAAATCAATGCCAAAGGACCTGACGCTGACGCGGTATGGGTGTGAGGGCTGGAATGATTTATGTTAAAAGGCTTACACACAGCGCACACAGCTTCACCTTTTTGCGAGGCCATGAAAATAAATGCGTAAAGTTACAGCAGCAATGACAACAACAACAATAGCTACAATAAAAAAGTGAATATTATAGTATGCTGAAGTCGTGCTTCGGTATTAAGATACCCTAAATATATTCAATTTATTCTTATAGTTGAATAATCTTTTGGACAGTCTTTAATATACATATATCAAAGCTATTTAAGGGATCTATGTATATTCGATTTCGGATCAGTTCCATTTTAACTTTTCTATAATTAAAGAGTGAATTTCTTACCAACAAAAATGCATAAGTATAATCCTTGAAAATAAATATTTTAATTATTTTCAAAAATTATGTTATTTTGTTTTTTAAGGCTTTATATTACAGTAGCTAGTTTTTTTCCAGTTTCAAGTACTATGTAGATAAATACAGTTTTAGATTTAGTTTTGATTTATTTCTTATGGATTCAAAAGATCTGTCAATTATCACGTCAATAGCAAATTCGCTGCATATTGCATAAGAGTATACAATGGGGGACTTTACTTTCATTGTCTCTTTTACCCGCAACACCCTCTCCTCGCAGGCGTTGCCCTCGTCTGCGTCGTGTGAGTTTTTCCACCATAAATTTACAAAAATGAATCTACATTGCAAATGCAAGTTAGCTGAGTGTGTGTGTGTGGGTGTGTGTAAATGAAACAAAAAGGAGAAAACAAAGCATAAATGTAGCTGAACGCACTTTGCTGCACACGAATGGCAGAGAAGAGAAGTGGAGGGCGAAAGGCGGAAACTGGCAACTGGAACTGGGAACACAGCGAACAGAAGCTAACGAAGCGTAAAGTTTGCCAAGCGGCTGCCATTTGGAATGGCAAGCGGCCAAGCGGGCAAAACGCTCCACATTCCGCCGCAACTCCTTGTTCTCTTCACTCTCCGCATCGAACCTGTGCTAGCCACTCATCCACAAGTCCCCCTTCGGCCTCTTAGTGTTTGCTTCGTGGTATTTTTTATTAAATATTCCTAATAAATTATGCAAAATTCCTGTATTGCATGCAGAGACAGCAGAGATCGAGAGCGAGACAGAACACAAAAAGGATATTTAGAGCAGGATTGAGAAAAGAAAAGACAGAAAGAGAGAGAGAGAGAGAGTAAACGGGCATTTTGGTCAAATCAAAATGTTTGCCCAAGGGCGTTTGGCAAGAGCGAGGTGGGGCTGTGCGTGTGGGCGTGCCATGACTATCAATAACCTTTTTTTGGCTTAAAAGCTAGCAGAAGCCCTGGCAACAACAATGAATGTTGTCCAGGCGAACGTCGGGACTCGGGAAGCCGTTAATACAATATCAAGGCGAAGGATGCGCCTGGGCTCTGTATATGTATCCTTTAGATACGTATCTGCCTCGGTGTGCGAGCAAGCGTCGTGTATTGCGATAATAAAATAAAATTGAAATATGGTTAGCAATTGACTGAGCGCAATGAGTGGAAATTGTTGAATCGCTTGCGTTATGACAGCGTGACAGCAGCGAACAGATTGTAAAACGGCGTAGAGGCTCTTAGGGGTGCAGGGTGGAAGTATATAATAGTGTTGTGGTGCTACGGTTTGCAGCGTGCGTCGCATTTGTGCAGCATGCTGAAGAATGATGAATTCTCCAATAAGTAGGCAATTGATTTTTTATATTGCGCCAGCA
Source organism: Drosophila melanica (assembly GCA_004143765.1). Lineage (NCBI taxonomy): Eukaryota > Metazoa > Arthropoda > Insecta > Diptera > Drosophilidae > Drosophila > Drosophila melanica. The sequence goes on from SCDT01002681.1 coordinate 11,027, forward strand.
GATGTTGAGATTGGATAAAATTGTATGTTATGCCTGCGTAATAGAGAGTGGATAAAAGCTTGAAAGTACACGATTAATCGCAGTCCAAAAATTTAAAAAGCAGATTTCCGAACTATGATAGTGAATTATTAGATGCTAAAGTGATATGTACGAATTAGAAATTACACAAGTTTAAAAAGCTGCTTGGGCATATAAGAACAGCTTTATTTCAAGGCACATTTTTGAAATTGTTAGTTATAAAGTTAGCCCTAATATTCATCTAAAAATAACAATTCTTATATATTGCAGTCTTAAATAAAAGCGTTGTTTTTTTATATATTTAGATGAATCTCTGCTGGTTGAGTATAATCGATAATGAATAAAAGCAAATCAACTGAAATCAACCATATGCGCGTCGATTTAAAGAGTCAAAGGATTGAATGCATTTAAAACGCTCACAAACTCACAGTTTTTGTTTTTCCTTTGTGTGTGCATTTCACATCGCTTCATCTGCGATGATCGGATTGGGAAGGGGGTAAGAGTAAGAGCTAATTGAGGTGGTTGTGCCACCATCAAATGACAAAATTGAGCAGAATTTAATCTTGTCTTCATCTATTTTATTTGCTTTACGCATTTAGACAAAGATGATGATAAAAAATTCGATGAAGAACGAAATGCGTTTATGAATAAATCAGCAAACAAACATGGCACGCAAACACGCACGCATACACAGATTTATTATGAGAAACAAATCACTCATACGCCACATTGGACCCCGGCGTACATTTTGTGTGCTCGCTTGCTGAACGTGAAACATAATACG
>SCDT01002682.1:0-11828 GCA_004143765.1 Drosophila melanica
TAACACTTTATCTGACGCGGGTACACACGAGTATATATCCAAAATTTCAAGTCTCTAGCTTCAATAGCGGCGAAAATAATTGCGTTCATACGGACAGAAGGACAGACGGACAGCAAGACGGACATTGCACAAAACCAATATACTCTTTTCACTTTGTGAACGAGTATAAAAAGCAGAAATCAAAATGGATTTTCTAGGCAACCGGCAGAGATTTCTTTGCACTTCAGAGAATTCGTAGCATAGTTTTTGTTATTTATTAAAGCAATAGTTGGGTAATGCTTTTTAGTTTATTAACAGTTTACGTGGAATTGCCGCTGCTAGCAAGAAAATGCAGGTTCGAGTCCCCACCGTACACTCTGAGAAAAAACTTCAAGAAACATTGCCCACCAATGTTGTTTCGATATATCGACTATGATTAATTTTTAAAAGAGTTTTCCACTTGAGTCCTTTTTTCTTTTGAACTGTTGAAATTGAATTAAACCTTTCTCAAATTTAGGTACAAAGCTGTGCATAGTTTTTCCGAGTGTAGAGCTAGTTCTATTTATAGATAAGCTAGTGGCCACTTCAACTAATACGATTATAGTAAAAGAAAATACGTTGTATATATATATTTATTTCAGCCAAGTGCAATGTTTTGCATTGCCATTTGTTAAGAGTTAAGTAACAACATCAAGTTTGGTTGGCATCTGCTTGGCGGTTGTGCTTTGGTTTTTGTCGAGTGCATGTTTGGCTCTGACCGAGTTGGCCTTGTTTTCACAAATACCATCTACCCTGGCTCTGCCGCACGTCCCCGGCTTTTGATTTGTCGCTGTCTTCGGCGAAAGCCAAGAAAGAAGAGCTTTCTCGCAGCTGCATTTTCTAATGAAATTGTCATGTTTTGGCTTTGAGTTTACTTTGCGCTTTTCTTTTGGCGCAGCCTTAGCTGTTTGTGCGCGTATTTACATTGGCGCACAACCGCTGTATCCTTGGTCTCGACTCCACTGTGTGTCCTGTTTTTATTTGCTTAGCATTGAGCTTGCTCGAAATGAAAATGCCAACAGATTTTTCGTGGCCAACTTGTTGCAGGCTGCCAGACTGGCTTTCGAAATCTGGCCAAATGGAATAAGCCACGTGTCAAGTCACGCACACTGCCACAGCAGGGTCGTGTTGGCGGTGGTTGGGGCGCGGGTGTTGCGGGGCGTGGCCTCAACTTTGTTGGTCAAGCGTCTGGCAGAACTTTGCATCTTAATTGATGATATCCAGCTGCTTGGCACAAGTTCTCGCTCAGCTCAGCTCAGCTGTGTTGATGCATAAATCAATATCTCAAAGTCATCCCATCTTCCGCTCGATATGTGTGTGTGTGTGTGTGTTATATTGACTTGTGTCTTAACCGTATTGCTTGCGCAATTTTTGCAGCTTATTAACTAAATAGACAACCGGATATGCGCAAAATATTCTGTTGTCGACGTCACGCGAACTGCGATAAAACCTTTGCTATAGTCACACACCTACACACACACATGCACACACACATGCACACACAGCATGCATGGAAACGATGTGCCATTAACGGAGTTGTGGCATTTCCTATGAGCTTTTGCTGGCTGCATCCATGCCGCCTAAGGACTTCACCGCCCATGCACAAATCACAATCCATTCGTGCAATGCATGCCACACACTCACACATATGTATGCGTGTGTGTGTGTGTGTGTGTGCGTGCGTGCGTGGGTTTGTGGCAACTGCGCAACAACAACAAACACATCTATGAACTTAACCATTTGACAATGCTCCACAGCTTTGGGCTCTTCTATAAATAGGCGCTGAGCTCGTTGGCTCTAGACCCGAACCTGGATGCGCAGTGTCACAATTTGATGAATTCACTGCAAATGGCATTTCCACTGACGCAGCCATTCAGCACCAATGCAAATGCTCAGTTCATAATCCAGCCCTGCCCTGGCCACAACCGCAAAGATACACATAAAATCAATTTCCAATGTTGCTGCATCTCAATTTGTTGCCGAACAGTGAGCAAATATTCAAAATAATTTTACAAGCTAGCAAGTTGATAGCAGCGTAAAGCAATTACCCGACTGCGCAATACTCTGTTCGCAAGCAAAGTAATCAGATTGAAAAAATTGTAATCCATCTATTCCATTTATTTTTTATATTTTTTTATTTTTTAAAAAGAGAGCTTGGAATATAGGAGCTATAGATCCGATCAAAATGTTTGTACATTTTGGTATTATTTTTGACAAAAAAAATTGTACCTGCTCAGAAACGGTTTCAATGTTGCTTTCATTGCTAACTGAGACAGACTACAATCAATTCAGAATAGAAATTCGCAGATTAAAATTAGAAATTCTCAGTTTTAAATTTAAAATAAAAAAAAAAAGTTGTCTGAAAATAAGTAAGTTAGTTATTCTGATTAATGTAAATTTTTTAAATGCCGAATTAATCTAAAGGATATATCAAAGCTAAAATAGCATTAAACAAATAAATGGGTTCAGTACTGAATTTTATGGTAGTTTAAAATATGGCGGATTTGAATCCGAGAGCTTGTAGATTTTAATAGATCTGCATAATTTTGGTCTATCTAGCGTTAATGTAAGTGCGACAGATATAGATTCCAAGACGACCTTGTTTGCTTTAAGAACAGGGTAAAAAGTAAATGTAGCAACATTAAACAGCTTAATAATACATTAAACATAACTCCACTGGCATGATGAGACTATATAAATTTGGAAAAAATTAAAAATATTGAATCTTTTGAAGCTTTAAATATTCATTTTATGTGGCAAATACTTTGACATTTTGATGCCAATCTTTTTTTTTTTGGTTAATCCCAAAAGTACGTTTCAATGGGCTATTTTTTTTGGCTGTGCGCGGCGAACGCTGCGTATGCGTAATGTACGAGTCCATTTTTTTTTTGGCTTGTTAAAACTTTAATACTTTTGCTTGGCCCTTGGCACATTGCGATTTAGTTATAGATCCATCTATTCATATCCATGTATGCTGCGAGCATGATAAATTCCACGCACTGCGCCATAAAGTATGCTGTACGTATGGCGAGTGCTCAACTGGAGCGTGGCATATAAATCGTAGCATAGTTTTCGGCGCTCGTTTATCATCTTGCAACTGCTGCTTGTGCAAGGCCAGTTTTCGAGCGGCTGACTGTTGGCTTATGGCAATGTATGCCAAATGGAACAAGTCAATACGAAATCTGTATATATTAAATGAATTTATTTTTTCCAACATTTCACATGCATTTTCTGTACAAAGTAACTTTTAAATAAAACGTATATTCAACCGCGATAAAATGAAAAAATGAAACACACGCACAAAATACAAAGAAAATTACACAATATCTGTGTAACAGAGAGAGATTTACCATTTTTTTTGTTTGGTAACACGGAGCGTTGCCAGGGCTAATATAATAACAACAAAATTACAAGACAGGGTAAAAAAAAAACAAAAAAAAAGAGAAAACGCACTAAAATTTGATAACGTTGCCATTTTAGTGCATTTCAATTTGGGTTCTCAATTAAACGGCCAAGATTCGCATTATTTACAGTGCTTAAGCTCGACATGAGTATTATTTTTAGCCGCTAGCTCCATGCTGCGGATGGTGGCCGCTGGCTGGTGGCAAGGTGGCAAAGTGGCAAGGTTGGCAAGGTGAAGGTGGTTGGGCTGCATGCTGCGGGTCATCCAGAGCGGAGTCATCTAATAGCCATACTGAATGCCATGGCCAGAGACGGATGTGTGCACCAATGCGGGCGCTGCGACGGCGGCCCTGCGTGTGGAATAGGATGACATGTTTGAGACGCTCCATCTCCATTTATAAGGCCCGTCGGCATTACTCACTTGAGCACTGGAGCGGCAGCCAGATGCGTGGCATAGGCGGGTGCAGCCAGTCCGATGCCGTGTCCAATGATGCCAGGTGCTGTTGAGAAGGAACAAACAAACACGCACACACACACACACACACACACACACACACACACACACACAGATCGCATTAGCAAGCAACATTACATACAATACGAATGCATAATCAGAGTTGGCACAAATCATTTGGCCAGCAATACGATACGAGTTCCGGGTCCAGTTATCGGACAGCGATCAATAACCAACCCAGCAACAATGACCACCCCACCCCCGAATTTGGGCCATTGTTGAAACCGACCAAAACAGCGAGACGGACTCAGGGTCTGAGCCGCTTGGGCGACATTCAAGCACATGGCGACTGACAAGACCACATCAATCAAATGGCACGGCAACGTCTGCAATTCCGTATTAGCAAGCGTGGGTAACAGTGTGACAAAAGGCCAGCGACAAGCGGACAACTTTGACTGGCTGTTACATTTGTTTTCTGCTCTTTCTGTTTTCGATTCTCGTTTGTGAACTCAGGCGGCTATATTCGTACAAACGCTATTAAGGATGCGTCTCTGAAAACTTTTACTACTCATATACAGTCGCGTCAAAGTGCTGCGATATGCTATGGTGTAAAAAAATCGAAATGTCGATTTATCGATTTATCGATTCATCTTCCAATATTATCTTAATAATTTTGATTTGACATATCGATCGCATCAATGAGTATCAATATGATTTTCTAATGCGTTGAAAAAATCATTGATTTATATTTAATCTATAATCTTTATTTGACTTATCGATCACATCAATGATTATCAATTTGGTTTTCTAATCCGATGAAAAAATTAATGTTTACTTCAGATCAACTTTACTAATTACGTTTTTTTTTAACTATATATATTAATTAAATTTCCCCAAAGTTTACTACCTGTTTTAATCTGCTATAATGCTGTGAACGAGTATTGCGCAGTTGGTTACGCCCGACTGCAATATTCTGACTGGTATTGTTTTTGTTTTTGGGAATAGTTGCAAAGGAGTCTTATGTGACAGAGCGTCAGGAGGGGCGATTTTTCTAGTGAAGGAAGGCAACAGGGCACATACGTTGCAAACGGATTCCTATCGTAGTGAAATGTGGCAACAGCGCGCATCAGTTTTTAGCATTGCAGCACTCCTCACGCATGGCTCACCCCATGCGTTCAAAGTGCGGCAACAGCGCACAATGCTCGACAGACCGAATAAATGTTCAACAAAAATACTATTAAAATTAAACAGTAAAAGCGTCCTTCCACTTTGGTGAGCTGTAACAACAGTGCGACAATCGCATCAGTGAAAGAGCGGGGGAGAGAGTACAAAAAATTACTGTAAATTGATAACAGTGGCGCATTATACAGACAGAAAAAAGTGGAATGAAATAAAATAAAATAAAATAAGCTGCTTGCAATAAGGTTATAATTCTGATGAAGTTTGACTGCAAACCAACAAAGTGGAAATGCTTGCAAGCAACTAAATGCGAAGTCCGCAACACTTGTGTTCAGCTTTGGCCCCACTTTGATGGCCGCTAACGGGAATTGCACTGACTTGTGAAGTGCGACAACGCAGCGCTTGCCACAGATTGGCCAGATAGCTTCAAACTGTTGTCCCATGGTCGGCAAGCAGTCAACTTGGCGACTTGTTCAAAAGACTGACATACTTGAGCACTATGAGTAGGAATTCTCCTCATCATCATCATCATCATTATCATCAACATTATTATCAGTGGCCACGTGTCAATGCTTTAAAGTAGTTGGCAACAATAAATAAATGATTGATTGATTATGCGGCATGCATCGACCGGCAAATTCCCCCCATCCTTGTTGCCATGTCACCCTCTTTCGCCCCCTCTCCTAAGCTGGCGGCACGTCCAACACGCCCTTATTTATTGGTAATGTATGAGCAACTTTTTCTATTCCATTCAGTACCGCCCCTGCTATATATAAAAAATATAATTGCATAATGCCCAACGAACCTGACATCTATTGATTTTATTGCCCAGTTATAATAATTAAAGCGTTTACTATATCTGAGGTAAAGGAACTTTTCATGCACTTTTCATCAAGTATATATACATATCTATAGATTCTTGATAGGCATTAGTTTATTGTGGTGTGGAAGTGATTTGATTGCTTTATTATATATTTAACACAGGTGCAAGTCATGACCTGCCCAGAAAAAATAAAACAACTACAACATATAGCTGCTATAGTTATCGATCGATTTACTTTTGGAGAAACCTGTTTAAGTTTTGAACTGGGCTAGTCAAACTTTAAACTAGACTATAAATCATTTATGTAATTCATTTATAATCCGTGCTAGTGCTACAATTTTTACAGCTGATTTAAAAACCATATTGATAAATATCGATCAAAATTCGAAAAATGCTGTTTACATCGACATTTCTTAATTCATTTTAAGTTTACGTTCTTTTTGGTGTCTGCCGTTTTAGCTAAAAGTTGCCTGAAATGCCAATTTATCGATTAATCGATCTATGTACATCGAAATAGCGTTTAAAATGCATAAATCGATTTTTGTACATCACCAACAGAGTGAAAGATGACTTTAATGTTTGGCTCGCCAGATGGCGCCAGTGCTAGATTTCGCGAATTTTTATGTTTCGAACACTTTTGCACAAGTTTCGGTCATTCTCTGTGTTTTCTTTGGACTCGCGCCATTTGGAACATTTCCCCCACCCCCCCCTCGGCACTGGTCGTATTTTAAGTTGTGCTTTGTGTTTACACAGCGTCAAGTTTGTGCTGGCCAAGTGCAGTTGGCCAATAAGTTGCAGCAACAGCAAAAGTTCGGACTGATCAGTTCAGATCTAACCAAGCATTGAATGCACCAGCTGAAAACATGTTAAGGAAATACTTTTGCAACAAAGTTAGTACAAACTACGCAACTACAACAACTACAACTACGACTACAGGTAGAGGGTGCAAGGTGTGCTCAAGATTAGAGAGATAGAGAGAGAGAGAGAGAGAGAGAGCGAGATTAAGGGCAGTCCGGCTGGCACCTACCATAAGCTGGAGCGGCGGCATATTTCACAACGGGAGCGGGCGCGGCGGCCGCGAGGTAGCCATGCGACAGCGCTGGTGCAGCGGCGGCGGCGCTATAGCCGTAGCCCAAGCCCAGGCCCAGGCCCAGATGCGAGGCGCCCGACAGCTGCAGAGCGGGCGCGGAGGCTGCATAATGGCCGCCGTAGGCAATGGCGGGCGCAGCGTGGGCGGCGGTGGCTGCATAGTGGCCGCCATAGGCGAGAGCGGGCGCAGCGGCGGCAGCCGTGGCATAGTGGCCGCCATAGGCCAGACCGTGGCCGCTGGTCAGCTGGATCTGGGCGGGCGCGGTGTGTCCAACTGCGTAGCTGGCAACTTGTGGAGCAGCTAGATGCGGATTTTTTTTTTTTTTGGTTTTTGGTTTTTTTTTAGTTAGCATTTTAACTACGTGCGTGATCTCAATGATGAGTGCGTTGTGCGTATGGGTGAGTTGTGTGTGTGAGTAGTGCATGTGAATGCGGGTGTGAGTGGGTGTGTGTGAGTGTAAATAGTGAATGGGGGGCGGAGACTCACCAGCGAGGTGGGCGGGCGCCAGGCCGCCGTCGTTGCTGATGCTGGAGCGCTGTACGTGCGATTGCGAGTGGGCGGTCTGCACCTGGCTGGCATAGTCCGACTGCGATGATTGGCCGTAGTGGCCCTTAACGGTGTGCTCCTGTGTGTTGCCCACGGAGGCGTGGTCCACGCTGGGCGCACTAATCGAATAGGCAGCGGGGCCGCCGGGCTTGGCTTGGGCACAGGCAATTGCCATTGCGGCCAAACAGAAGATGATCTAGAATAAATAATGATATAGAGTTATTACTCAGAAAAACACACACACACACACACACACACATACACACAGAGCATCAGCAGCACACTGCAGAGGTCATACATAAATCAGTGCAGCAGCCGCTCGACAACTTATTTGTACTTTGTCTGCATATCGACAGGGAAACACACGAGTCGCAAGGAAATTGCAGGCGCATAAACTTTTAATTAAGTTGGCAAAGTAGTTGAAAACTCAAATTTTCTACCGTTCGCTCTCGCACTCGCACTCGCACAGTGCCTTTTGGCATGGGCAATGCGGCGTATGCGTGTTTTTTTATACCAAGAATTTACTTGTAGCACGGCCATGGCAACTTTGCGGCATGCTTTGAGCATGGAAAACTAAATTACCATTTGACACAATTTAACATCTAACCAATTATGTTATCAACATGGAACTTTTTACTGTTTGCTGCTAATTTGCCATTGGGGTAAAAGTCCAAGTAAATGGACAACGGGTTTCTGTTTCTGTTGCTTGTTTACGCTTCACTTTTCGAAGGGTTTCCACATTTTTCCAAAGTATTTCAAATGTGATTTGCCAGTTGATTTTACTCTTGATGTGTTTTGCGACCTTACTTTCACATTTTGTAAACAATTCCATTGAATTTCAATTTACGCGCAAAAATGCAAAAAAACAAAAAACAAAAAAGAAAAAAGAAAAAAAAAGAAAACAAACGAAAACTTTATGGGTTTGGGTCCAAATAGAAAGAAGTGTGCCTTTTTATTTAAAACTTGTGTTACTTTTCCTTAATTTGTTTTCTTTTCTTTTTTTGTTGTTGTTGTTGTTGTTGTGTTGTCCTGTTTCGTGTTTTGTTTTGTTTAATTTTTAGCGTGACGTGCTTGCCTTACACTTGAATTGGCGCGGCTTTTATTTGTCTTTGGGTATTTATCTGATTTTAATTAAGCGTGACTGACTGTCGACCAGGCAAGCAACGGACAACTTTTCGCTCAGTGTGCAACTTTAGTGGACTCAAGGATGCGTAACTTTCTCACATGGAGAAGAGTATTTGCAACTAGACTGCCTCGCGGCTAGTTTGTCGGCTTTGTCGCATCGCATTCGATTGACCCACTTTGCTGCCTTTGTTGTTGTTGTTGCTGCTGCTCTTTTATTAATTTTCAATTTTCCATTATCAACTTTGCATATTTGCTTTTTATGTTGTTATTGCACCCATATTGCCATATAATTAATTTCGAAACTTGAACTATTATAATTAGCGTTAATTGCCCCGGTTGCCGTCAACTATTTGTTTTGGCTTCATATTAACTTTTGCTTCCACTTGAAAAGAGCTTCAGGGAATTTAGAAACATTTCCAATTTCTGAGTACTCGCTGGCAGTTAGTTAAATTTAGTTTTAATGCAATTCAAGCTCGTTTGCGGCGAAAATGAGCTTTCCACTCTGTGTTAGCCGAAAAAGTGTTCAACCCCAATTAATCGAATCGAAGCATGCAATGTGCTTTAATGTGCTTTCTATGCTCAAGCTCAGTATTGTAAAAGTTTATTAAAGCTGGGAAATAAACGTCCCAAAATATTAAAGCTGGCCTTAAGCTATCCTGTTCGCTTTTATAGCGAATCCCTTTATAATTTCATGTTCAGAAAATATATAAATTTCCTGTCACCGTCACGGTAAAGTCCTTTTGCTCGCTTATTGAAAACAACACAAAATCGGTGCCCTGCGGCACGTGTAAATGAAGTTCACTGAAACATTTTATGATAAAGGAAATTATTTTTCTGTGAAATTGAAGCGCGAACAAATAGTTTGACAATTTTTTCAATTTAAATCATTTTTGTTTTCTCTCGCAGTTTTTTCTGATAATTGAAAACTAAAATCACAGTGGCATATCAGTTGCTGCAGCGAATCCAAAAAATAATATAATTGTACTGTGCAATTTTTTCTGTGGCAATTGTGTTTTTAAGCTAAAATAACTGACTGAACTGCCAACTGTTTTTCCTTCCCCGAAACAGCTTGAACAAGCTGGCAAGACAAGGACATCAGCAGCCGCCAGCAGGTTGTTGGCCAACTTTCTGCCAACTGGCTAATGAGCGCAAGGATACCTGCCACCCACAAATCAGACAACAAAATCTTGTCAAATGTCAGCCAGATACACACACACACACACACACACCCACACACACGTACGCGAACACACTTTGGTCCTTACGCACCTTGAATGCCATTTTGAAATGTGATTTGTTGTGTTTGCTTCACGTAAAGTAAGTGATCAGTTGGCTAACTGTTACTGATTAGCTGCACCGGGCTGTTAGGCTTCGAATCGAAAACTGTCTCAGTATCGCGTTCTTTGCGCCTATTTATACCGCGCCGCACAATTGAAAAACGCTGGGAAAATATGGTCCAGCGCCAGTAGCCATGGAAAACGGGTTTGCGACGACTTTTTGGCAAAGCAGGCAGCCACAGCCACAGCCACAGTCGCAGTCGCAGCCGCTGTCTGTCTATTGTGAATGTTCGCATTGCACGCAGGCGCGGCCAACGCAACGCGACGCGACGCGACGCAGATGCAGCTTCAGAGCTTCACCCGCCTCAATGTTGTTGCCCTGCCCATTTGCTGATTGCCTTTCGATTCGCAGCAATTTTCAAGTTAATCGAAATCGAATCAAAGCCATTGTTTAATTGCAAAATGTTGCTGTTGACTAATTCGCTGCAGCAGCCGGAAAAATCCACTTGCTGCACAGTCAACTTGAGTAAGGCAAGCGGTAACAAATACAGACAAGACTCGGTTCAAATATGGGCTGATTTAATCATTATCAGCAATAGCAATAACAATATAAATGGTTATCGGTTATCTTAATCAAGGCTGCAAGGCGGCTGATCAAAACCTTGAACAAGTATTTGCAATAAGTTATTGTTTATTGTTAGTTATTATTTGTTTTTCAATCTGAATGTTTTATATCTTAACTTAGAACGCGACGACATTAAATTTAAACTGGAATCAGGGTCAATTAGTATGGAAAAGGAGCTTAAGGCACAATTAGCCATAGGTTCGAGCCGTAAACCCAACTGCAAACAGTTTTAATCGATAATATTTGTTTCAGTGTTCATACAGAAATAAAAAATATAGTTATATATAGTTTTTTTGAGCAACCAAATTGTATATAAAATCGTAATTCATTTCAGCTTTTTGTTTTACTTTGTTCAGGATAATAAAAAAAATATTTGATAGGCGTCAAACAGTGCCTCGAAACATTGGTTTAAGCCGTGAGCCGAACGTAGGATATTTATTTTGACACAATAAAATTTGTATTAAAACTTTGTAAGCAATGCTGCGTGTGCAATTTGAATTGGACGATAGAAAAGAATGTTGTTAAAATGCATTTTGTGGCAAAAGGCGGCAATTTTTAATTGTTCTGCCTCGAAGGCGGTGAACAAGTTGCAGCTGGTACTTGAATCTAGCGAATCAACTCTCACTTGACAGCCCCCCGCACACACACACACACACACACAGATACGCACACGCACATTGCATAACTGGAACTGCTCCAAGTCACGACTTGGGCAACGCATAAAGTGCGCATAAATTGTGCGACCCACAAAATCGAAAGCCAGCTCAAACGCAAGCAGCCAGAGCGACATACACAAGAATGCCAAAATCACAAATCAAACCACTTGCAAAAAGTGGGCCCCCCCTCCCCTCCCCTCTGACCCGCCAGTACGCCACACGGCTGCATTGTTGCATATCCATTTGAAAGCGAAAAGCCAGTCCCCAAGTTTTGGGGGCAACGCATGGATACGCGAACTGGCCCTGGCTGGCTGCCCAATTTCCGCGCCTAGTTTGCGGCTGTTGCGTGAGAACGTCAAGAAACACCCAAGAGTGCTCCAGTTGGGAGTGTCCGACTAACAGATACCCCGCACGCACAATGGTATGCTCAAAAGAACCTGATTTAGCAAACCGATAATTATTGAAACTTACAATAATAATTAAAAATGAATCGATTCATAACTTTTATATTTTTGACAAAACCAATATACCTTTAACTTACACATATTCAATGAAAACAGCCAAAAACTTGGCAAACTTTGGAAACTTTAATAAAGCACTCAATGTGAGTACATATATATATTTATATATATA
>SCDT01002683.1:3150-15318 GCA_004143765.1 Drosophila melanica
ATCGATTAAAAATGTAAATTCGGAATTCTAAATTTTGAAAAAATTTTTTTTTTAAAATTAGGGATGAATTTATGATTTTTTGACCAAATAATTCGAAAAAATTTAATCTTCAAAAAGTCATGTGTTTTAAATACAGAAACAATCTAGAGAACAAAGCATGAAGAAAATGCCATCTTAAAATTTCGTTTAGTTTTGACAAAATGATGGGAGTTGGAAAAATTGACTCTTATACCTATGTCAAAATTAGTGTAAATTTGTATCTGATAAAATGCGTTAGCACGAGTATTATATATATTATATATTGCAAGTTTCAGATCTCTAGACAAACATAAAATATATGTAATTGAATTTGTATATATATATATATATATATATGCCATTGTCAGTTCAAAAACTGTGAGAGATATAGGCATGTCCGATTTTTTAAGTTTTGCTGAGTTTAGAAATTAATGATTTCAAAAAAAAAAAAAATGTTTTAATAAAATATTTTATTACCGTTTTTAAAATATTTTATTTAAATTACAAAAACTGAAAAAAAAAACATTTAAGAAATAAAATAAATTATGAATTTCATTTAGTTTGAAATATACAACTACAATAATGTTAAGCTTATTATAATGTTTTGCAATTTTATCGCAGCTGAACAGTTTTTGTCGGATTCGTATATATTCATATATATTTTCGATGTATTTGGGATTCATTTGGCCAATTCCCACAGAGTGTTAATGCGAATTAATTAAGGGCTGCAAATAGCCAAAGAAATTTGAGCCTTTTAATTGGCCAAACCAATGACAATTGCAGGCTCCGTGAAGAGTTCCATCGGCTGGGTGCCCGGACCGGGACTGGCCAGGACGAGCAAGGACAGGCCATCTGCAGGCCACCCAAGTGCTCGGCGCCCTGGGCGCCTATGCTGATTAACGCCAGGAATTAACGAGCATTTAGTTGGACAAAACAACAACGGCATCAACAAAAAACAAAAACAAAAACAAAAAAAGTAAAATAAAAATAAAGAAAAATACGAAGAAAAAAACAGTGAATGGGATCTAAACGGGCCAAAAGGCTCGCCGGCAATTTTTTGAGGCTGGCAAAGGCATCCCGACAGCGACAGGACATTTGTCCTGCGCCGCGCCGCGCCGCGCCGCGCTGCATTGCGTTGCATGTCTGGTGGTAATAAAAAATTCATATTTAAAATGCATAACAATGAGACGCGAACGAGGAACGTGAACGGGAACAAAAAGCGAGCGGCACGCGAAGCTTAGAGAACGTTAGGAGGCCGGCAGAACAGGACTGAGCGGCGAGGAGCTGATGACCCTGCACCCACAAGCAGCGGGTTGGGCAGGGGAGGGGAGCGATGTGCCGGTGACGATCGGGGCACACACACACACATACACACACACACACACACACACGCACACACATGAGTGCACCTTTCGCGAAATTAAGCTGGAATTTTGAGTGTACCCCGAATTGGCACGCGCGCTGTCCGCGGCAACGTTGCTGTTGATCCTTGCACTGCTTATCCTTAATTTCGTTTACTTTTTGCGACCCGGCTGTCGTCCCGTTGAACGTTGCCGTTGTCGTTTCCTTGCATTTTGCTGGACAGGTGCAAAAAACTCTTTTCTTTTCGTTTTTTTTTCTGTTTATTTATTCTTTTTTTTTTTGGCCCTCGACTCGGGTCCCTCTTGCTTTCTCTCTCTCCCCCCCTCTCTCTCTCTCTCCCTCACTCTCTCTCTCGCTCTTGCTCGTTCGTGGCTGGCATTAATTCGCTTCTTTATTTTTCGGTAATTGCCGAAAATGTTCCGAATGAACGAGCGAATCCTCTTGGACCCATTCCTGCCGCCGCCACCGCCGCCGCCGTCAGTCTGCGCTGCGTGCTCTGATCCTGCAACAGCCGGATTATGGGACGGCCCGCCAGCGTCAGCGGACTGCGCTGATCCTTAGCGCTTGATTGCGATTTCACGTACCCATTTCCATTCCCATTCCCATTCCCATTTCGGCTGTTCGCATATTTGCGGCCCCGACAGCCGTGCGATCATTGACTTTTGTCAGGCAATGCGCCGGCTCTATCCCGCCCCGAGCCGCGCACCCCGCACCCTATCCTCATACCCATTTGTCTGCGCGGGCGCGACAGGGCTTTTGTGCAAGGACTCGACTCAGCACAGCGAATTCACTTTAATTATTTACATTGCAGTGACAGAAATATATTTGCCATGGACATACACTCAACGAAACAAACGCTGTTCCTAATCCAGCTACGAGCGAGCTGGCATTTGTACCGTTAGGTTTCTCAACATTTATAAAGAAATTTACACGTAGAACTTAGTTTAAAAAACAACGTTTTTCGAATGTCTTTTTTTTTAAGTGTTTCCAAGTTTCGTACTAATACCTGTGTCTTAGAAAATAAATGTGTATCTACTTAAGCTGACTTCTTCTGCTTGTTATTTGGAAATGCAAATACATTTGTCACCCATTTTAGAAATCAAATAATTCGCAAAAGTGGGCTTAGACTCAGCCTATTTGATAATTCATTGCGTTGCTTGAATACCCCTAGCAAATGCACGCACAAGCATATGTTAACTGTTCATTTTGTCATTTGTATTTATTTGTGTGATATTGTTGAGGCGTATGCGTATGTATGCGTGTGCTATGGCGACAATGTTGGCGTTCGCAATTTCAATAATTGTATTATTGTATTATTTAAACGTAAAAATCAACGATTATCAACGACAACAACAACAATCAGATTGGCACGCGTTTTACTCACTCTCCCAATGGTGCGTCGGCAAAGCAGTGCGTGGGCTCTCGTTTATTGTACGTTTGTGTGTGTGCGCGGGACAGCAGATGCGCAACAAATTTAAATGCTAAAATACAAGTACGAAATCAAAAGCAAAACGAATTTCATTAATCTAGCAACAACAATAAAGAGCTGGTAGGCAGCGCCAACGTACGATTGGGTGTGTAAGAGAGCATACGAAAGAGAAAGACAGAGCTGCTAAAATATTTAGCTCTTGCGCTCCCACAGCACAGTTGGCGTTCTGACATTGGCGCCTACTACTATTCTGCTACCTTTTCAAAGCACAGCAACAGTCGTAGCAATAGCAGCGGCCATTTTTCAGCAACAGCAACAACAAAACGATGTCCAATCGGCAAACGCAACGACGCCATATACAACAACAACAAACCAAAGTGCAATTTGCAAGCATTACAAAGCAAAAAAAAAAAGAAACAAATACGAAAGCACGTGCATTGCTCGCCTCTCAGTCGCTCAGCGTATTTGCGTGTGTGTGCGTTGTACGGCAGAGAGCGAGAAAGATAGACTGGGATTGTGGGAGTGGGCGTGGGTGTGGGTTTCTTGTGTTCGTGTGTAAGTGCAGCCCAACGACCCTTGGTTGGTTGGCGCTTAAACTGGCAATTCTTCACACATATGCATGTGTGTGATTGTGTGCATGCAAGTCACATGCATGCAAATACTTGCGTGCACACATATGCATGTTTGTGTGTGTGTATGCACTGTGGGAATTTTGTATGTGCTGCTCCATAAGTAAAAGCTTGGGTGACCGTTAGTTACAACAAGATTGACTCGTTTTTTCTTTTTTGGTTTTGTTAGATTTTTCTTTGTTTTGAGCGCCCAAATTGTTGGCAGCTGAAAAGCCGGCCAAACTTGAACATAAATCCGATTTGAGAAAACCTAAACCATGTGCAATCAACAAAAAGATTTTTGGCTAATTATGAATAACAAAAGCGCCAACCGGCCGCGGTCATCTTAAAGCCCAAAGACCGATTCCATTGTTCAAGATCTCCGTATTGCGACAGCTGTCTGCAATGGGCACCGGGACGCCTGTGCTTGGGATGCTGTGCGGCCGGCGCTTCACACCCTGGCTGAAGACTAGTTACTGGCCGGCTGACCAGTTGCCCGGTTGACCGGCTGTCCTATTGGCAGCTGTGTGGCACTGGAAAACTAGAAAAGCTTTTTGTTGTGCTTCCTTTTGTTTGGCCTGGACAAATAGCTAACTCCCATTCAAATGAACATAAAAGTGTCTGAATTGTCCATGTGTCCGTCTATTTGGGCGCGAATATAAAATTTCGCATACCTTCTAATATCAGTATGTTTTTAGGGCTCTTTTGTATTTTGTTTATTTAAAAGTTTTTTTGGGGCGTGCCAGTATTTTCAGCTGCGTGTCGCCATCTAGCGGCTTTTATTGTGTCAAGTGATCTCTGAATTATTTCGTTAAGCTGATGCTTGTCTTGGCTACGTGACTGTAGAGCTTTTTGAACGCGTAACTTATGGTTGGGTTATTAGATAAGCTTTTAGCAAATTACCCCTTGCAAGCAGTGCAAAAGTAATAAATTTTGTTTGAACTGAAAAAATTGTGTAGAACTAGGCTCGAACCGCACTTGGGTTTATTTCTTTACGAAAAAGCTATGTTGTAGCCGTGAAAAGAAATAACGATAATTTCTTGTTAATTAAAATGGTTGAACATGACCATATTTGGCAGTAATAAACAACATTTGGTGTATACATAAATATGTACTTCTTAACTTATTTATTACGAATATGCTTACAAGCTAAAATGTGTGGTCTGGTCTCAACATGCATATTAATCCGACTAACTTATGGATACCGCGCAATTAATGCCTTCAGACTTACAAACGCTAGCTGTTCAGAAAAAAACTAAACAATAAAAAAAAAAAAAATTGTATGTAAATATAACAGCATTCGGCTCAAACAGAATACATTTACAATTTGAAGCTAGTTGCTTGTCCAGTGTTCATAATAAAACATTTTCTCTATAATTTTTACAAGTTGATTTTTTCTTCATTTTTTTTTTTCTGGCAAGTGCAAATTAATATACCGCCGTTGATTTTTTTAATTACACAATCATTTTCAGGTGTGTTTTCTGTGTATTTATGTGTGTGTGTGTGTTGTGTTTTTATTTGTGAACGTGCGAGTTTAGGCACTCTGGCAATTGCTTTGACGATTCCAATGAACGATTAAATACACTTCATTGTCGGTGTATAGTGATAGATATATATAATAAGTATACACAAAAGATTTATGTGTTGGCTCATGTGATATGATAAGTGGCTTTGGAACGGGTTTGAACAACTATTTGCCAGAGTGTTTAAATGTAGCTTAGAATGTAAGAATAATAATAAAAATTGAAAAACAAATGCTCTTAATAAATAATAGATTAGTATTAAGGCTTAACGTTATGTTAGTTATGTGACAATAGCATAACAAAATCTTTTAGTGTCGGGATCGATGGTGGCGACACATTTGCCAATTGCACGCCACAAAAGGCAAAGTTGTTATATTTGACTTTTGTGCGTTTGCTGTTAATGTTATTTCTATTGTTGTTGCAATGCCAACTATTTAACAAAGGCCTCGGGTGGTATTTTGTTTTCCTTGAACAGTTTCTCGAACACATAGGCGGCATGATTGAAATCCCAATTCGTCTCCTCTAGGCACCTATAAGAATGATAACGTTAGGATTCGTATAGGATACATTTGCAATTGCACACTACTCACTTCCGGCTCCAGTCTAGATTCATTTGACTCTGTGCACTCATGGCCTGCACCATTTGCATTTTGGTGGCATCATCTCTCTCGGGAGCAGGCGCCGCCGCCGTTGGACTGGTGATGTTGGGCGGTGTTGCCAACAGGGCGACGGTGGTGGCACCTCCACCCGGCATTAGGCGGTTCTGAAGCGAGTTCTCGACGACAGATGAGCCAGCGGCCGGCGCTGGCTGATGTTGCGACTGTTTAAAATCGCGCGTCTGAATCGTCGTGGCGTTGGTAATGAAAATCGTTTCGTTGCGAATGCAGAAGCCAGTGTTTTGCGGCACCACCACAAAGGTGCGCATAAAATGGCGCAGCTCGTAGGCCTGCATCGAGCTGGGCGTAGAGCTGCTGGCATCGCCAGTTAGCTCCTTAAGCAGGCCCGTCACTGTGAACACCATCATCTGGGGCTGCAAAACGAAAATATATTAACAAGTGAGTATTTTAGCAAGTGCAACTGCTGCTTCTGCTGCTCACGTTGTAGATGGTCAGATCAACGGTGAATGTGCGACGCTCATGCAACGTGCGCGGCCATTCATCCAATGTGGATACGCAGGCCAAACGACCGCTCTTCAATAGCTTGATGCGCAAATCGTCCCGTTCGGTGCTAACAAGGCGGCGCAGATTGCGATTGAATTTCCAGAAGCTGTTCAATCTGTAAATGGATGACGATTATTAGTCGAGTTCTGGTCGAACAGGTTGCTGTCCATTTGGAAACTTACCTGCCCGCCTGGCTGACCGAGGGCATTGAAATGGAGAGCAATGCGTGCTCGTGGTATGCGTCCAGCAGTGGCTGGCGATTATCCGAATCGAATATGCTAAAGTACTGATCCAAAAATTGGCGAACAACATCGGCGCCGGCGCTGTCACACAAAAAGGATGCCTTTGCCGGTGGCAGGACGGTCGACTCGTTTAAATCAAAGTGTACCTGTGGCGGCAACGTTTCTCCATCCTGTATTGATTGATGATTTTTTTTATTAAAAAGTGCAATTAAAAACCAAGGCTAACACCACAATTGAGAGCCACAGGATTTGCAAAGAATTCGAAGCTCTTCAAATTTTGACGTAAAATATCAGAAGTGTCGTCTTTATCTTAATGAAACTTGGCATTGAAGTGCATAAATCACATTTGCAAAATATATAATTGAATAAAAACTTGATATCATCGGACTATAGCGATGATGTTGATCAGAAATTAACATCGGATTAAAAAGTGTTTTGATAATCATTGATCGAGTTTGAGTTGGAAAACATCGCATTTTCGAACAGAATGTAAAAAAATCACAAAACCGATCAATCGCGCTCTTCAGATCTCTCAATCGTGGCTTTACATCATATTCAAAACTTACCAGCTTCAACAGTTTGGGAAACTTGCGTCGTACTTCGCTGTAAATAGTTTGCAGTTGGAGTTGCGTCCGATTTGTTGTGGCATTAGTATGGTGTAGTTGGCATTGATACGCACACACATGCATACATATGCATACGCACAATCACCCACACACACAAGCACACACACACACGCACACGCACATTGATTAGTTAAAAAAGATATGTTCATTAATTTGGGTAATTATGCAAATTTTTTGCAGCTGTTGCAGTTCAATTGCCCCATTGCCATTTCGAAATGCATTTGCCCCTGGCTCGCATGTATTTTGAATAAAAAAACTATATGTTTTTAAAGACCGATTATCATCGTCGTGTATTGCTTTTGGCTCTACTAAACAAGCAGTTGCAAGTGGATTTTATTGGGGCATGTTATAAATGAACACGCTACACATTTTTAAGCGGCTATACAATTTTGCAAGGGAGCCAAAATGTAAGGCAGCACATTTTTTATTTTTTGTTTGTTTGTTTGTTTTTTTTTTTTTTTTTTTTTTTTAATTTTTTTCGTATATTTTACACTTTTTTTTAATGTTTTTTTTTTCATTTTTTTTTTGTTTTTTTGTTTTTTTTTCAAATACCCTTTACGTTGTCGCACAAAAGCTCACTGCTGCATCTCTGTAGTATCGTAAGTTTGTGTTGGTTGTGTTTGGGTTCACGTTGTACATTCGGCTGTATGCGCGCTGCATCCGTAGGCAAAGCACGCTCCCACCGCCAATCAACAATAGAATTGAATGGCATGCAATAAAAACGCAATCGGCAAGCTTTCAATAGGGCCGCCTTCGCCAGCATTTTGTGTACTGTAGGTCGTGTTTCTTATAAATGTCATAGAGTCGGAGCGTCATAGCAGTCAGCGTTTGTCTGCTTGGCGTGCGCACCCATTACAACAAAAAAAGCTGCCGACATTGACGCAGCCGCTACCGCAAGAGCAACGACAGCAACACAACAGCGCAACGCAATTTGTAATTTGCAAATGGCGATAGGCCACAATAAAACCGGCCGCGCGTGCGCGCACCTTTGCGTATGTGTGTTCAATGCGTGCGTGTACGGCGCGCGCGTACGTCCGTGCGTTTATGTGGGTTGCCTTGTTTGGGCTTACGATTTACTTGCCTGTCACAAACAATGACACAGCAAGAAGGCCGAACGCAGCGGCGTGCTTGCCTGCATAGTGGAAATGCAAACGAGCGGTTTTGTCGTGTGACCGTTCTATGTGCCGTGTTGCCGTATCGTCAAAAAAGCTGTCGGTGAGTGTTGTGTGGTCTGCTTTTTCCAGGTGCGCTTTTTATGCGAAGTTTACATGGTTTTTTTCTTTGGGTTATGATTTTTTTTCATTCTATTATTTTTTTTTGATTTTTTTTTTTTTACTTTTCTTTTTGTTTTGCATATTATTTTCTTTTTTTAATTTTAATTTTTTTTTATGTTTACTGCCAACAGCTTGGCTCCACTTTAGTTGCCTCCATCATGAAACTGGCAATTGTAATTTTCGCGTGCCAACAAGTGCATTTGCCTGCTTAGAATGCCGTGAAATGAGAAACAATGCGAGTGACGGGCAAATGTAATAGCCAAATGACTTTGCGACAGTTTGAACGGAACAAAGCTGAACACAGCACAATAGGGTTGAAGGAGATGAGGAATAGCTAAGAACAAGGCTTTTGTCCGCAAGAATGATGACAACCCGTAGCCCAGTTCCCACGTTGTTGGCTCGCTGAATGCGCTGCCGCCGCCGCATCCCTTAGATAGCAGGAGCAAAAATAAATTACATCATAGTATACCTGACAAAATGCTGCGGATCCTTATAGCGCAATCGGCACGGATTATTGCGCAAAACCAGCTCCACAATCGGCAAATTGCGAAAGACCAACAGATGCGCCAACGACGGCAGCTGGAAACGAGAAACAAAATAAAACGATTTTATATTAAAAATATATATTCCATTTATATGGATTGTTTGAACACACGCACCTTGTTATCGCCCAGATAGAGTATCTTGAGATTGGGCAGACGTTTCTCGGCCCCTTTGAACGATTCCATGGTGGACATATTGTTGTCATTGAGATTGATCGCCTCCAGATCAGGTATATTTTCGCAAATGATTTCTAGGGCTGTTGACATGACGTTCACTCGAAACAGTGGACAAAATATTGGCTTGAGATCCGTGTCGGCATGGAAGCGCGACAGATCGAGTGCCTTGGTCTGCACATTATACCGCTTGGCCATGACCACCTTCATCTTGGCCTTGAACTCCTCATCGATGGTCACAAGCGGAACACCGCTGCGCACACGCGGCATCAGCCGAAAGCCATCCGGCAGTTGCGCGTGCCGGCCCAGCTGTTGAATACGCTCCGCCACCTCAAAGTCATCAGTAAAGAAGATATCGCAGTGCCGCTCCGTCCGCCAATATTGCGGCACGAACGAGTGCGGCGACATTGCCGCCAACAAGGCGCGCAACAGAACATCCTTGCTATAGACCTGGCCATTTTGGATCTATGCGTGTCCGCAATTAATCGGTACATTTAGGAGGAATGAAAAAAAAAAAATAGATTTTTGGTTCAATTAAAGTGTATATTCTGAATTCGTATTCAGGTGCAAGGAACTTCACAGGAACGTTTCAGCCGGTTGTAACCGACAGCGCAATACTTGTTCACAGTATAACAACATCTTAGAATAGTCGAAAACGATAACTATCGATTTTTGTGGGCGGCAGTGGACATGGTCGAAAACTTTCGACTTGATTTTTAGAGGAAGTCATCGGAAAACTGTCTGTTAAATTTTGAGACTTGATTGACGGCGCGTTAAATAAACTATTCTCCATCTTTAGAGCAAGTAATAAGTAATCTGTCTTTTATCAATTCGCCACGCCTTTAGTGGGCGCATCCTATAAATGATAATGAATTGTAAACATGTTTTTTTTACCGTACTAGAAACTATTAAGCAAATATATACACAATAAAGCGATATCAGATTTGCTCAGAAAAAAAAATACAGCAAAGAATTTGATAGTCGAGCATAGCCGACTCAACAATACTCTGTTTACAGTGTAGAAACAGTTATAAGTGAGAAATATTGATATTTTCGAAATTAGAAGTCGCAATTTTTGTGTTGCCTCAACTGAAGGGGTTCATTAATTGCTCATTTTGTGAACAGGGTATAAAAATAACAATCTTTGATAACTGAACAACTGAAACTAGCAAATTAGCGTTGCACTTGAGCCGTTATCGGACGTACCGTTTGTTTTATGTATATTCAGCGTTATATTTTTGTCGCTGTTGTATTTATTATATATTCGTTACTCATTATAGCGTGCTACACTCCCGATTACTCAATATTTGCATACCAATTACGATTTTGACTCGGTGACTGGCCTCTCTTTCTCTCTCTCTCTCTCTTTGTGCTTTAATTACTGTTGGGTGCGCTTATCTTCAAGTGTCTATGATTTAATTATGAGCATTTTGATTATGATAATGACGCACAGACAGACACACACACAGACACACACACTGTTATATATGCACTCCCACGCACACACATTAGTTTGCTTTTTACTCGTAATTGCTTTGGCCTTTCCTTAAGTAGATCTCTGTCTCAGGAATTTAGCATTGGCGCGCGTCTTTCGTTTCTACATATTATTATTTATATGCCATTCCAGCAGATTTCTTCAAAAGATGTTTCGTATATACAATTATGTTTATCAAAATCGAAAATGATAAGTATATATCGTATATTTGATATACTGTGTACGTGTCACATTCAGTCTAGCGATGAGTCCGTTGTGCTCATTAGATAATAAACAGTAATAGTGCTCAAGTCAGGGCTGCCGGACTGCGAGTTACTCTCTCAATCTTTTTTATAGTACAAAAATTTAAAAGATTCTATCGCTTATATATATTTATTTATATTATAGGAATATAGCTGATTAATGACAACCAAAAACCGTATAAATGAGTTTGAATTCAAAAATCTCACTTGTAAAATTTTTAAATTTTCGGAAAATTGAAGTATTTATCGATATCGAAGGAATAATTTTAGTTTTCAATTAGTCGTTTTAGTATCTTTAAGACGAACTGTTGCTAGTCGATAATAACTCCCAAATTGGCCATTTTTGCAGGGTATTAAAAAAAAAGAACGAGCTGTATATGCGGCACATTTATTCAGACCCATTAATTTTCATTTTGCTGCGCATTAATGCGATCAATTTATTTATTATAGACCATTATTATATGTTCATTATGTTAGCCATTTGGACACACTGTCTTATTTTTAGGGGCGCTGGGCTTAAAATCCTTACGTTTTTCCAATTAGTAGGCTTACCTATTGACTTCTATTAGGAACGCCAATTGCCGAGCAACGTGCTAGGCTAAAAGTTAATTGGGGGTCGACTCGAGTCGATTGATAAGATACTAAAAAACAAAAACTTACTGAATTAGTCAGTAAACCTGGAGGGGGGGCTGTCTTAAATGGCATTTAACTTTATTAAACATTTGTGTGCACATTTAAGAAATGCTACGGATATCAGAGACCGTGACTGGGACCGTTTGAGCAGTTGTTATAGCTATGAAAGTTGTTCTAAAAAAAAATCGTGACTTATGACCTATGGGAAATTTGTGTTGAACTGCGACGGCGATTATGACAGAGAGCGGATGGGTGGTTGGGTGGTTGGATGTACAGTTGACTGAAAGAGTAAGTTTGTTTATTTGTGTTCCATTAAGCAGTACGAATCTACTATATACGCAAATCCCGCTTTTGTGCACAACAATGAGAAACTCGAGCGCACTGAGACACATGTATTTCTAGAATTGATATGAGTGATGACGCCGACGCTTCAACAGCAACAGCAACAGCAACAACAACAACAATCACACCAATGGCAATGGCAAGAGTAAAGTCAGTAGCAGCGACGGCGACGGCAACAACGACTGCGACTGCGACAGAGAGTTGGCGTCGTCGATTGGGCTGGCTAACAAGCGCGCACCGGCAAACGCAACGCCATTCGTTAACAGCCGTGCGAGGTTAAAGCAACAATACAGAAAGTCAAAGCAAACCACCCAAACACCACCCACACAACAACAACAACAAAATGGGCAGCTGTTGCTCGAAGGATTTAGATGATAAGCGCTCCTGGAGCCCCGATGAGACCAAAAATGGCGTAAGTTTAATGTCAAATTAATACCAAAATCACAACTTAAGCTACGATTATTTATATAAATATATATATATATATATATATGTATA
>SCDT01002684.1:0-11824 GCA_004143765.1 Drosophila melanica
AGAAAAATTAAATTATAATTATAAAAAAATATAAATACTAATAAAGAAAAATTAAAATTAATATAACAAATAAATTGAAAATAATTTAAGTGCCAGCAATTATATCGAAAAGTTTTAAATTAAATATTTTATTATTTTTCCATAATAGATAAAAATAGCTAAATTCCCAAAATAAGCCACCGAACCCATTCAACACAATTGGGTCTAAAATTAATTTGCGCTAATTCAATTGTTGCTTCGAATGGCGAGTTGGGCGCCATCACAAAAGTGGGCCCAATTAGGCCAAATTGTTTATATAGCTGCAAGCGGGCTCTGCTTAAAACCACAAACGATTCAAAAGCCCATTAAAGTTAATGCCCCAAGGCGTTCCGGCGACAACCGGAAGTCGAGTGAAACACTTTGTAATACAATGCAAACATGTGAGTGCTACAGTGCCCGCTGACTATGATGAACGTGGAGTTCAGCCTGCGATGACCCATTTGGAAAGAGCATTTTGAAACCCGCTCGGATTAGGCACTTTTCTGGCGCTGACAACTGCCAACAAAACTACAATGAAACCGGAAAACAGGAAGCAAAAAAGTATCAAAAAACAGGCTAACAACTATCCCCAACTACCTACTGGCTGGCCCGGCTAATGTGCACCACATTCATTTGCATGGAGTGCGGCAAGTGCCGACATTGTAGTTGGCTCCATTGAACCTAATGAACAACCACCCACATACACACACACACATCCACACACACAGAGGCACACCTACACTATAAACACTTTGTTGCTTCCTCGGCGCACCTGGTTTGCATGCAAATGATAGTGAAACTTCTGTTTTGTTCTTTTGCGAGAAAGCAACTCACACGGGCAGCAACAAATAAGCACGGAACTAACACATAGACACACACACAGACACACACACAGCAGACACACATGTGCGTTAGATAAAAATAACACAAGCCGAGATTGCAGATGGCGAAATGTTGCTGCACAGTGGGGCAACTACGTTTGAAGTTATACGAGCTGTATAAGAAAAAATAGGTTTAAGGAACTAAAATGAAATCAGTAAAGTACACTCATTAAACTAACATAAAAAACAAAAAATAGCACACAATTTTCCACTAAAAAAAACTTGATCAACTTTAGCTGAACTCTCTATCAACTTACAATATCCTAGCAGATCCTGGCAAGTTCTTAACCCAGACTATTAACTGAACAAAGTACATCTGCATCTTTCTGTAAGTTTTTAAGAATTTTGTGTTCTTGACCATTTCACTTGCGCTCTGTAAAACTGAAATTTTCCATTTATAAAGATTCTTAGATGACCCTCTCATTTTTAAATGCCTATCGATAAATTTGATCGAAAATGTGCAGGCTTAAATTATGGCAAATTATCAAAAAAAAAAATCGCAAAAATTCAGAAATCAAACTTTTTTAAATAGAAAACCATTCTTTGGACTGCTGCTAATTCAACCAGGTATATCTTTCCGATACCGGACTTCATATAGCCGAGATAAAGATATTTAAAATTGTAAAAAAATCGAGTTGATTTTTATTTCAGCTCAAAAGTATATTAATAGATATCTTAGACTTTAAACGTTTAACTAGAACACTTTTTTTTATTTTGCGCCCTTCCATATAGAACAGAAATAATAATATTAGTAGGCCAAACAGGGTGGGGAGCACGGATGGGGTACCGGGTATCACCCGATGACAAAGTTACGAGCGGATCTCTGGCCGGGATTGGGGGGCGCACGGAAAGCAATTAAATTCAAATAAATGGACTTAATTGAAGCAGATTAACTCAACAGCCGGCGGCAGTCGATGCAACAGCATTGCACATGGGTGTGTGCGGGTGTGCGGGTGTGCGAGTGTGCGAGTGCTGAATGTTCTTGTCAGCCAGCAGCCGGCGACGTGCCCTGCTTTCACTTCCGCTGCCATATCCGTTGCTCTTCCTGCCTATTTAACTGTCAGGAGGAGGCGCTTGTTTGTGTTTTCAGTTTCGCCCTTTTATTTTATTTTAAAGCAACTAAATACACTTTTATTCGTTGGCCCCAGCCAAAACCAGTGTTAAAGTTAAAGTGTGCGTGCTAAAATATAGGTTAATCGTGTGCTGCCCCCCCCCACCGAACACCCCGCGTGCTCGCCCTCCCTAAACGGTCTCGTTCTCGCGCCCCGCCGATTGATGTGCTGCGATTTTATTTTCCACTCAACTAACTAAAAGCAACAACAGCTTTTGCACCTATAATAATTTCTGATATTGCAGTAACTTTTTTTAAATCATTTTTTCCATAATTGCTTTAATTTGCAGCGTGAACTTGCAGCCAGAAATTACCCGATCACAGTTATTATATATCCTTCAAATATGTTTTACTTTTTTACCAAAAGGATATCATATTATTGTGCATCATTATCATCAGGTTCGATATTCATCGGAATATATATTTCAAAAAAATTTACAATAAATATTTCTTGAGTTATGTAAGCTTATTGCTCACTTAAAGATTTCTATGCAGGGTATCTTCAAGTTGAGCATTCTTTCGAAAAAAATGTACACATTAGTTATTATAAAAATATTGTTCATGTATTAATTAAATATTTCTGCTGGAATACACAAATCGTGTAAATGTGCACATAGCTCACACACACCACACACACACACACACACACACACACACACACACACACATACACACACACACGCACACATTGCATCAACATTGCATCAACATGCACTCTTAAAGGATTAATTGCTGGCATGTTAGCGAAATATTTAATCACGAAATTGCTCAGCTGTGGAGCTGAAGGACGCTCTCTTGCTGCAATACTTCACGCAATATTGAATTAAATATTTTAAATTTACCTAAAAATTATTAATATACAATTTAATAAGCTTTTATAATAAATGTATACAAAAACAACATTAAGTAAAATAACTAAATTTATATATTAAAATTTGTTTGATTAATTATCACAAGCTTAAATTAAATGTTATTAAGAGTTGCCACGTTTCATAAAATTAAAAGCTACAGCAGCTGCAACAACCCCTAAGGCTTTCAAGTCAAAAACATCCCTTAAAAGCTTAAATTGGTTTGCTTTTGTCCTTAAGCTTTTATTGAATAAATTAGATAAGCTTTGCTTAAGTAAAACTTTTCACCTAGGCTCTAAAAAGCTTTGACAAAGCTGAAACAGTTACCAATTTGAAAAAGCTTTATCAGCTGTTTGGGGATGTTTGAACACATAGTAAAAATATTCGACTACTCCCTGCGAAACTTTGAAAACTATCAGATGTTCGAATAAACAATGTATCCCAAATTAATACAAATGTATTTTTGAGATATAATTATTCAGTAATAATAAAAGGAAATGAAAGGAAATTGGAAGTCAGCTATAACGAAACTTGCTGATACTGTTTGAGGAGGAGAAAAGGAGAAAAGGTAAAAATCATATATAGGACTCTCGGTAATCATGTTTTACTAATAGAAGTCATACAAAAAAGTAATATAAAAAGTATAGTAAAAAATTAATATTAAAAGTATAATACAAAATTAATACTAAAAGTATAATAGTAATGGGTATTACAAATCTTTCGTGTCTTCTTAATTTTCTTACCTTTGCTTTGTCTATTTCTTTCTTTGTTTCTTTCTCTCTCTCTCAGTATCTCTCGCTCTCTCTCACTCTCTCTCTATCTTTCTCTCTCTCTCTCTCTCTCTCAATAAACCCAAAAAGTTTAACAAAAAGAGAGACAACAACGATCGATTGGAATGCAGAAAATTGCCACTGCAATTGAAGTTGAATTTAAAGTGAAAGCAGAGTCTGAGGAAAAGCTTATAAAAAAAACCCCAACCACAAACGAAAAGTGAAACTGACAAAAGCTGAAAACTTTTATGAAACTGTTGTTGTTGTTATTGTTGGCGTTGCTGCTGCTGTTTACAGTTAAACGCGACGGAATGGCGACAGACAGTTCAAGGTCATCTCCCAGCGTCAGTTTCAATTTGCGGTTTTTTTCTTTTGGGGTGGGTTGGGTCGCCCCTAATTAGGCCAGGCTGAGGCGAAAAGGAGAGCACACCCAAAAAAGGGGTTAAGCAGGTTGATGACCCCGCCCCTCAAAGAAACAGATAACGTTCGAGGGGCGGGTTATAAATGTGATTAGCAACCATCCAATAAGCGTCAGTTTCCGCAGCAAAGGATTCACGGGATTAACAGCTGCTCCCAGAGCAGCCACACTTTGCGGCATGGCTCACAATTGACGTCAAACCCGCTCTACTATTTATTTATATAAATATATATCTTTATTTATATATTTTCTTTACAATTCTTGTTGCTAATTAAAGCCGACAGGTGTTGTCGCCAGGGCCAAAGGCTCTGCACTAACCACAAAGTTTGCTTTAGCTGCACAATCTTCGGCAATAAACTAAACTAAACTCGTTTACAATGGTTGTCGGTTGGGCTGCCTTTTGAGTCTAACTAATTAGTATGTATTTTATGTATTAGTTGATTCTAAAACAGACAAAAGTGTAGGGCAATATATATTTATAAAAAAAAGCTATGCTTGAGTAAAATTATGTAACTGACAAAAAATATTTTTCAGCATTTGGATTTTTTTAAAAATTTGTATTTTTCTGGGTTTTAGAGTAATAATTCCTTGCTAAGCTTAAGCCAATAATTGACAAAGATAGAAAAGATATAGAAATATAGGTTTATAGAAAGATATAGAAATATAGGTTAATATATCTTTTCTATCTTTGTCAATTATACGAGGATTTATTACTCTAGAACCTATTTTTATCAGTTACATAAACTAAAAAGTATTATTCATTAAATGTATTATTAGTATTTTTCGGAATGAATTTTGAAAATCTAATATAAGTTTCCTCAATTTTTTAGTTTTAATAAATATTTTTATTTACTTAATGTGTGATACTGATTTTTAGGCGAATTCAAAAAATATTTTTTAAAATTTGTTTTCATATAATTTTCACTTCTACAAAAGACATTATTAAAAAAACTCTTTTTTACAAAAAAATAACCAAAATTAATTCAGCTTTCTTAGCTTATGCTAACCATTTCAAATGATAAAAAAAAATTGCATATATTTTCAGTGTTTCATATCAATATGAAATGCTGAGAGAATTTGGAAGATTCAACTGAAATTCAATGCTGTCACTTGACTCGTCTCAATTGCCTTTCAATCATCGTCGACTGAGAAGGATAGCCAGCAGCTAAGGACTCTGATGCCATTCGGCAAAAGAAGCTCATTATGATGCTGATTATGCGCTTATATACGGGCAATGGCCAAGTTGTGGGTGGTTGGGAAACTGTGGTGCCTTTATGTCCACATTATTAACCCGAAATGTATGCATTAGGTTTTTGTATAGGTGTAGGTGTATGTTTGTGTGTGTGTTTGTGTGTGAATTTTCATTACCACCACGCGTGCAATTATTAATATTTTATGCACTCTTCCCCAGTTGCCACTGAGACAGCCTCAACACTGACTCGAACTCGGTGCACAATGGCGCTGCTGGCAGCAGCAGGCAGACGGGCAGACGGGCAGACGTAAGCGAATGAGCGACACTGGCGACTGCCAGTCTGCCTGTCAACCGGTTTCGGTTCCAGTTCCCGTTGCCGTTGCCGACTCGGCTTTGCCAAAGATGGCCGCCCCACCTTTTGGCAAACAGACGTTAAACACGCAAAATAAAACAAAAAGCCGGTGTGGAAATTGCAGGAGACGTGCAAGAAATTATTACAAGTAACATTTATTTTTATTAAAGCCCATGCAGGACGCCTTCAGCAGGACACACAAGCACGCTGAGCCCAGGCCCGAACCAGACCCAGACCCAGGGCCAGGGCCAGACACAGAGCAGGCGGCGCAGCTTGTCTCCTGTTCAGTGTTGCCACCTAATCTGGCCTTTTTTTTAAAGACGAGACGATACGTGAGAAAATGAGAAAAAATGAGAAAAAAGTAAAAAAAAATATTTTTTTCTTACTACGCAATTTTGAATTAATGCATGCAATATTAATTGAAGAGTAAATTCAACGAATTCTCAATTTTTTGTGGGTTTTTCTGATTAGGCTATGCTAGCATTAATTTTTTAAATTGTTTTTCAGTTTAAAATTAACTTTATATAATTTATGATATAGAATTCATCAAAATTGTATTTTATTTCCATCTTTTCATAGTTCTAAAACAAAGCAAATCATCCCTTTATTTTTTAGCATTTTTTCCTCTATGAAACTAACCTTTTTCTGGCTGGTTAAAAGTGGGCAGCACTGGTGCTGCCAACCAGTCAGCACGTCACACAAAGTGATCTCATAATCATCTTCTGTGCGTTTGGCTTGGCAGCCTCACCAAAGCGCCAAACGTGTAGCATAATTTTTACAAAAGGTTTCACCTCCCTCACACACCCCACACCTCCCCTCCACCCCTCAGTTGTGCCGTGCTTGGGGTGCAAGTTTCAGTGTTGGAAAAATTGTTGCTGTTAAGTTTAAGCGCGTGTCTGTGTGTGCAGATTAAATGTTTGTCGTATCCTTCGGATGCGAAGGCGAGATGACGCGCTGCTCGAGGTGAGCGGGAGGAGGAGAAGAGGGTGGCGGGTGCCACATGAAAACAAAACGCCCAAAACGTAGCAGACAGCCAGAGGATGGCAGTTTATTACGGTTTATTAGCGAGTGTAGCGGCATTTCTTTTCATGTACTGCCTTGGCCTTGCCAGCCCGTCTCGCTGTCTCGCTCACACTCTCGCAAGTCATTGGATAAGCCTGGCAGCAAGCCAATACATATATATATATATGAATATATTTACATATATATATATATAGCTATAGATATGTATGTTCTATATTCTACCTTTAGACCTAGGCCTCTGAGATGTTCGTTGGATAGGTTTGCTCCCTGTCTGTGTGTGTGTGTGTGTGTGTGTGTGTGATATAATGATTTCATTACTAAGAGTATTATATTCCATTTTAAGGCATCAAAGGTTAGAAGGACAATTATATATTTAAACAAAAAGCGTGTTCTATTCTCAAGTTCTGTTATTTAATAAAAATCGAAAATAAAATTACGATTTTCAAATTTTAATAAAACATTTGGCTTGAAATTTGTGTAAATCTTAAAAAGAAATTTACACTTAAATTATTTATAAAATTAAAAAAAGTGTTTTTTTTTTTTAATAATCTGCTAACTTATGTAAGAATTTCTATTCTGTTACTTTTAATTGTAATTAAAAATATAATCCCAAATTATTCATATTTAGGCTTCTGTTTTTTCCCCAAATGCATCTGCTGAAATCAATTAAAATGTTGCAACATTTTAATTTTAATTTAATTTTGGTTGCATTCCTTGAAACGCATTAAGCGAAAATTTCGCATCAAATTTACATTGTGAGTCGTTCGGTTTTAATAATTGCATCAGCATCAAGAGCCACGTTGTGGCTATTATGTTGCCTGGTAAAAGCTTAAGTAATTAGAAGTCGATTAAAGGCCAAGACGACGCACAGTCAGCGGCAAAGGGGAGGTAGAGGAGGGGTAGGGGGAGGGGGTTGGGTGGCACATTCGCAAACTTGCCAACAAGTCGAGAAGCATTTCATGCGCATTCAAATGCAAAGGACCAAAACTAATGCCAGAGCAGCTACAACTGCCAGCTCAGAAGGGGTAGCATGTGGAAAGGGCGAAGAGGGGAAGGTGGAGGAGGGGTACAAGTAGTAGTTGTAGAGAGTGCGCCGAGTCTCTAGTGCAGTTGGCCGTCTGCTGTCCCAAGTTAAGTTCATGCAAAATGCAAAATGCGAAAATCCTGGCAATTAAAAAAAACCCAGCTGCAAAAAATAGATGTGGGTAGGGGCGGTGCGGCGGTGCGGCGGTGCGGCGTTGCGGCATCAAGTACAAATGGGCAAAACCCGTTGACAGCTGGCAGCAGGTTGGTGCACACACAATGACCGCAAAGCTGCCGCGGGCGTTGCAACAATTAGCCCAGCCCCGCAGTCCGCCAACGCTGTTTGCACACACACACATGTGTGTGTGTGTGTGTGTGTGTGTGTGTTAGTTTAGGCCACGACAAATTGCGCACAATTCGTGCCTAATTTTTAGCCAACATTTGTGTCGCTCTTTTCACCACTTTCGTTGTGCAACTTGGCTTTAACATTGCTTTAAAATTGCCAACATTTTTGACCTGGCCCAAAGATTACGAGTTCACTTTGCTTAATTGAACGTGTGACTCGGCCATCAAATGTCTGTCTTCTATTTGCATTTTTTTTTTTGGGTTGTTGTTGTTGTTGTTGTTGCTTTTTCAAGCTAACATTTCTGTGTCAACGTCCGTTTTGCTTTCATCAGTCAAATTTGTTTGGCAAGACAGCTGCGAGTTTGAAAAGGTAAAAAAAACGGGAAGTTCTTCTGTGGCTGCCGAACTTGAAATACCCTGGGAAATATCGTATAAAGATTTCTCATATTATATACAATTAACAGTATTTTCATATTGTTTAATTTGCGTATTTTTTATATATAAAAATATCTATAAATTTAATTATTATTATTTTATTAAATGCATATACCCGATTTTCATAATTTACAGAGTATTTGTATAAAAAGCTAAAAAGAAAATCTGGTTTTTGTGAAAAAATGCAGACATAATGGAATAAATCTGTGCATGCAGAAAATAATTTCTAAGAAATTTGTGCGACAATAAATCAAATAAAGCAAAATAATTTGCTTATTTTAATATTGTGAAAATGTGATTATTTTTCTAACTGATTGCCCGAATCAAATGAAATATGTCTAGAATAGAAACATTGTTTTTTCGAATAGAACACAAATTTAAGCAAAACATTAAAAAAAGCGTAGGAAAATGCCTAAAGGTGAATTTTCACAAAAGCTTTTATCGAAAACGCAAGCCAATCAAATAAATAGACAAACAAACCTGAACACTAAATAAATTTAACTTTTTGCTAGCAATAAAAACAACAAGAACAACACAAATAGAATATCAAAGAAACTAAATCTGGAAATAGAGCCAAAATACCCAAAGGCGTTTGCCAATAGAGAAAAGGTCGAATCCAAAGCTACCACCAAAATTTTGTTGATTCATGGCAAATAACATAGAGAAGTGGAAAGGGGAGGGGCCGGCGTGATTGACCTTTAAGCAAGTTTTTCAATTAAATTTATGAAAAAAATAAACCAAAATCAAAGCTGATGTTATTCATGATTATTGATGGGTATCAGTGATGCAAATGCAGTGGCAACTTCATTACCGCAAACATAAAACTGTCAACTAGCTGTGACGCTTGTCACGAGCTTACCTGACAGACACTTGCATTCAATTGACAAGCGTCATTCATTCCGCTCACCTGAGAACAGCAACTTCCAACGGTAACGTTGCCCCCGTCTGTGGCAGGTTGTGTCTGCAACACACACGCGACATGACAGAAAAAAAATTATATGCAAATTGCATATATATTTTTGGCAAGTTTGAATATTTATTTAAATGCATGATTATGTATAGGAAATATATATGCACACATTACCCGGCATTGCCCGGCCCATAAAATACCTAAAACTAAACTAAATTTATTTTTGTAAAAACAGAAGTTTTTCTGTATCTTTACTTTATGAACCTTTAATTTCTGTTAAAAATTTTCAGCCTTTTTTTTTTTAATTTATCACTTTATAAAAACCAAACTGTAAAACTTATAATTTGCCCAGCTTAAATGTTCAGTGATATATGTTCTCCAAAAGATTCTTTTCTTTGTTCGATTTAAGCCCGCACACACGAAACTGTTGGCTACAAATTGTCTTTTTGGCTGAGATTACTTATGGAATTTATGATTAAACAAGTTGTCGCTATTACGGAGATAGCCATGGCGATACCAATATCAATACCCAGTTGTTGTCAGCCGAGGATGAACTGTTAAATGGTTTTCGCGTACCGTTTGGCTTCAGAACCCAAAATCGATTTTCGACTCAAGGGGGGAGGCCAATTTGTGTCTGTGTGTGTGTGTCTGTGTTCTACAACTTTCTAAGCCGAAAATTATGTGCAGTAAGCAACGAAAGAAACTTGGCGACTGCCAGCTTCGGCTTCAGTTTCAGCTCCAACTCCATCTTCAGTTTTAGTTGCTCGCTAAGAGAGGGAAATAGAAAGAGGGAGACAGAGGGAGAGGACCCACTCGTGAGTTGGCCGAAAATTGCATTTCTATGCAAATGCCAAGCGAGCCGCAAACAGTCGATGACTTTGTCACGACTTTATAAGTAGTTGGCTACAAAGTAGCCAAAAAAGATGTCCCCCCAAAACAGGGGGCGGGGCCGCAATTTGGTGACAAACGGACAGACGGACGGGATAGAGCAGAGACGAAACTTGGCTGATGATCAACAGTTAGGCAAAGTTGCCACCGTTAAGTGCCAAGCAGGTTCCACTCGTAAAGCAGCAAAGCCAATCACCATTAGTGTAATCGCCTTTGGTATTATATATTATCGAGTCGCTGTCGCCGTCGCCGTCGCCGTTGCTTCTAAGCCAACTCATCTCTGGCTAAAGCGCATAAATTAAACGGGTCAAAGAGCATTCGCCGTGGTATGTTAACCCACTCCCCCGTTTATTTCCCTTGGTTCCGTGCATGCCGTTGTATGCCGTCAACTTGGTTTATTGACCACGTTAATAATACGTCCATAGAGATAGGCGCGTTTGTTGAGGTAGCGCTAAGTTCTGAATGCATTTTCGAATTTATTCTTAAAGTTGTTCTATTTTAGATTAGTTCTTTTTTGAAAATTTTAGGTAGACAGAACATAAACTTGCAGATAATTTTTTCATTTTAAATAAATTCCAAATGTGTTGCTTTTATAGGAAAATCTATTTGTACTATTATTTATTTCAATTATTTATGAGAACAAATTAAATTTGCTTTTTCAAAGTTAAATATTTGCTTGCTTTTAAAATACTTTCGATTATTTTTAGTTTATTTATTCTGTTCAATTTTTATTGCAGTTACCTTTAATAGATATTTGCGTTTAAAGTAATTCAATATTTTTTATTGCATTTGCATTGCGTCGACATTTACAAAAAGAATTATATGTATATTTATATACGCTACCCCCCAAACTGCCCCCAAAAAGTTTTAAGTGTTTCCGAAATGGCGCGCAAATTTTTGCCAACTGCAGTTTTGTCATTGAAATTTTTATGCTGAAAGTTTTTATTTTGGTCGTTACGCTTGTTTTGTGCGGCTCCCAATGGTTGTTGCTATACTTATTTTGCCCACTAATATTTCATATTTTTTTACTATATTTATTGTTTTTTTTTTTTTGTGCACTTTGTGTAATGTGCATTCCATTTGCAGTGAACTTTAAAGCTGTGCGAGTTTTGTGTTTGGAAAATTATGCAAATAAATGAAATAACTGCGATTTGATAATTTAATATTTGTTTCGCGAACATATTTTGCCAAATTAAAAATGATTTTTAACGAGTTGGTATTGAATGAAAAATATGTAAAATATATAAAAATTAACATACATCAATAATCAATAATATTTAATGCACACTTTAGTTATTGTGTATTAATAAGAAATTGTTAACTTTTCAGTTGGTTAAATTTAAGAACTACAAGTTTCCCAGCTTGGTCTATAATTAACCAAATTTAATGCGAAACATGATTCTGCATATAAAAATATGCATTTTTTTTGTGTTAAATCTTTAAAGTTCACATTGTTTTATTTAAAAGTTTAAAAAAGGTGGACGCCAATTTCAATAAAAAATATATATTTGGCTTTATTTTTAGTTGTACAAATCGGTCTGTAATGGTCAGCTCGCTATAATGTGACAAGAGATAACGAGTTGCGAATTTGAATTTTTCCTGGTTATTTT
>SCDT01002685.1:0-11821 GCA_004143765.1 Drosophila melanica
TAATTATATTTTGAATATATATATATTTATTTAATTTCCTCCACTAAATGCAATTTAAATTATGATTTGAATATATAAATACGTTCATATATCCGTATAATTCACCTTTCGAGAAATTTCCGATCATATACGATACATAATTAACGATAAATGCGCTGGGCTTAGAAGTTCAAAACAGTTATGTAAGTCCATTTGAAAATCACAGTGAAACTATACATTTTAAAGAGCAACTGGGTACTCAATATGTTGCACACTTATTACGCCCACCACTGTTTAACCGTGTGCCCAGCTGTCTGCCTGGCACGCGCAAGTGAAACGAGCTTACCGCCGCAACTACCCCGCTGCTGTTGTTATATTGTCTTTTGGTTGGGGTTGTTTCCAGGGTGGTGTTGCGCTCGCATTGGTGGTGGGTGGTGCGAGCAGTGCATGCGTAACCATATGGATATACTAGTTAGCATAAGACAGCGTCAGCGTAAAAATTGTTCAAGCGCAATGCGTTTGCGTGCGCTGTTGTTGTTATTGCTGATGTTGTTGTCTTTTTTTTTTAGATACTGCTGCTGACAGTTTCTGCATGGGGGATGTTTCTGTTTCGCTTTAGGGGGTAGCTGCGCAGCCCTTTTTACTGACGTCTCACATGCAAACACATTATACACACACATAACGGCTGACGCAAACACACATGCACACACACACACGCACACTTACGTATATATAGCTATCTCCCTTCGATACAGTGTGGGTGGAGGGAGCGGTGTTAGGCTGGGCACGCATGCAAGTGACAGCTTTCAACCTGCGAGAGCAGCTTTCATAAAGCTTTCAAATGCAGACCTCTGCCGCTCTGTCGTAAGCCCAGCAAGAAGACGAGTCCACACAGCGAAGGCGAAAAAGAACGAAACACAAACACACACATGAACACGTGCACAAACACATGCACAGCCCGAGCCCGTTGTGTGGCCATCTCTGTCACACTTTCTTATTGGCCGCATGCCTGTTGGAAGCCGTCTCATGCGACGCAAAGCGACAACGTCGACGCATGGGCGCAGTATTGATTTTTAACTGCGTCGACGCCGCCGCCTGCGTCGCCGCTGCTGTCGCGTCGCGTCGCTACCAAAAATGAAAATGCATGCACACGGCGTCAATCCGTGGGGTGGTTTGGCGCAGTGTGGTTGCTCGTCGCTCGGAGTCGTATTCTCTGCTCTTCTCCTGATACATATTCTAGCCATTGTTGTTGCTGTTGTTGTTGTTCTGGTTCTCGTTCTCGTTCTCATTGTCAGTGTGCGCCGCGTAGTCATCGTCGTCGTCTGAGCAAACGCAAATAGAACTTCAACTGGGCAGGCGGAAAAGGCAGCGCAGCAGCAGCGACAGGCAAAAGATACACAACTGCAAACAATAACAATAAACTTGCCCGAACTCTGAAACTGAAACTGTAACTGTAATCATATTCTTTTAACACGTTGACCGGTGCGTTTACAAATTTAAATATTTCGGATTCGATTTCAATTTCGGTTTCAACTCTATTGAAACAAAACAATAAAAAAAGCTTTTAAAACGAAAAAAGAAAAAGCTGATAAGGTGAACAAAAGCTGTTGTTTTTTCATTTTGTTTCTGTGTTGTGAAGTGCGTTAAACGGAAAATCAGCAAAAGGCAAGCAAATAAATATAAAGCAATACTCAATATTTGATATATTTTTGTAATATATTTCAATAATTACCATACAAAAAAAAGTGCAAACTTTGTTAAAAGTAAAACACGAAATTAAAAAATATATCAACGCGCACGTGCAGCGGCCGCTAAATATATATGTATGTACATATGTGCATATATAGAAATATTATATATGACTCGTGGGTGAGAGGTGGCGGGGATTGCACGGATTTGATCGGAAACTTTTACGTAAACCTGCTGAGTCTGCGCATTATGGATTCTTTTTTTTTTAATGATTATATAAAAGTTTTCAGCAAATTGCATTTTACGTTTTTCTTTTAAGCTGCATATAATTAAAATGTACTGCAAAGAGAGCAAGAGAGAGGGTGGATTATTCATGAGTATGTGTGTATGTCAAGGGCATCAGTGCTAGTGAATACCCAATTAGAATACCAAACTGCCGCATTGGATATCGCACACACCAATTGGACCCCAGTGCTCTAATAAGCTTAGCGTACTAGATCTCAAAAAAGAAAGAGTATGCAGCAGAGTATGCTACTTCAGTTTAAGGGATGCATTACCAGAACACAGAAATCTAAACGATTTAAAAAGCTTTCGCAAATGGATTTGTTTGTTATTTCTTTCGATCAATCGACCTAAATTTGGGAATCCCATTTTTGCTTTTAAGCAACAAAAGGCAAAGTTATATTAACTATATATTACATCAGTTTTATATACTCATATTTGATCATGCATAATTTTATTTTTAATTTTATTTTATTAGAAAACTTCACGTTCCGTGTTTTGTTCCATTTTGTTCCGTGCTGTCTAATACTATTACCCCCTCCACCATTATTCACGGATTCGTTAGTTTTCTCGTTGACGGCGCTAATCAGCGGCCGCCGTTCAAATTATTCGCTGCGCTTAAACACACGCACATTTTGTCATTGTTCATACTAATTCATTATGTGTATGTAAATGTGCGTGTGTGTGTCTGTGTGTGTATAGTGTAATTAGTTGTTCCTGATGGTGTTATTGTTGTTGTTCTCGAATGTTGCGCATGCGCGCTTTTGACCTGATTCATTCATTGCTTATCAGTAATGGTTTATTTTATTTTTGATTCTTTTTTTGTCGCTGTTGTGTGCTTACTCTGTACAACGCACACCACCCGCCATCAGGTTAGAAACAATGTCAACATTTTGCATATTTTGGAATTAGATAAGTCCGTTTTCACTACTTTTAGTTATTATTATACTCTTTCGTTAAGTTGTTTTCGACGCAAAAAAAGTCGAAATTTAAATTTGTGTATTAAATAAATTGTTTATATGATGTTTTGATCGATTCTTATAGAAAGTTGGATTTTAAGCATCTTTAAGCTAAAGCTGAAGTCTATAAAAAGAAGGCAAACCTTAATCTACTTCTGCAACCAAACAGCCGAAAAATTCTACTGCATATTTTCATACTCTTGTCTGATTTCTACACATATACATACATACATATATACATTTCCATGCCAGTTTTGCGTGCTGTAGAATTCCAAAAGCTGTTGATAATACACGCAGAAGGTATTCAAGGAAATGTTGTCGTACGACTTTATGTTAATTGTCTTATGACCTTATGTTAAGTGTCGAGCAAAGTAATTGGGACCCCTCTATGCGATTCTCATAAATTCAAATAATGCCTGGGACTTTTCGTATTTTATGTGCAGTTTTCAGTGATGTGTGTCTGTGTGTGTTATTGAAAAGTTGTTTTTATTTTATAGATAAGTTTCTCTCTCTCTTTGTCTTTCTTTCCGTTACTCTCTCTTTTACTTACTCTCTCTCTATATCTCTCTCTTAATCACTCTATATCTCTCTTTGTTCCTCTCTCTCTCTCTTTGTCTCTGCCTTACTATCTATCTTCCTCCCTCTCTTCCTCTGTGTCTACCTTTATCTCTCCCTATCCTCTCTCTTTATCGTCCTCTTTCTTTATCGTCCTCTCTCTTTTCCTCTCTCTCTATCTCCCTCTGTCACTCTCTCTCTCTGTCTCTTCCTCCCTCTCTGTCTCTTCCTCTCTCTCTCTCTGTCTCTTCCTCCCTCTCTGTCTCTTCCTCTCTCTCTCTCTCTTCCTTTCTCTTCCTCTCTCTCTCTCTCTCTCTCTCTCTCTATCTCTTCCTCTCTCTCTCTCTGTCTCTTCCTCTTTCTCTCTCTCTTCCTCTCTCTCTCTTTTGCTCTCTCTCTCCCTCCCCTCCTCTCTCCCTCCCCTCCTCTCTCCCTTCCTCTCTATCCCCCCCCTCTCCCTTCCTCTCTCTCTCTCTTTACCATCTGCTCTCTGTTTCTTGCTCTCTACCTCTCTCTCTCTTACGATGTTCATTTCGGATTTACCTCACCAAAAAGTTTACACACAAAGAATTTTAAACGTATGTCAGAGCAGTTTACATCTCCCGACTGAACCACCCTATAGCTATATAATTTACATTATGTTGAGGCGCGTTAAGTGATTTTAATAAGAAAGAAAAAATATAATAAATAAATAATAATTATAATAATAATAACTATAATAATAACTATAATAATAATAAATAATAATAAATAATAATAAATAATAATAATAAAAATGTTCCTCTGAATTTCTTTCTCTCTCTCTACTGCAGTTCACCTCGCACACTCCCATTGCGCATGCGAAATAGAGTCTTGTAGGAGCCGAATCCTTATCCGAATTGCACAGGGGCAGCCGCAACACCAGCTGATCCACTAACCAGCACCGCCCCACTGCCACGAGCAGCTACCAAGCTGGCCACCACAAGCTATCGGCTGGTTGTGGCGCCGGCTGGCAGCCAGAGGAGCGCTGGCAATGTTGTTGTCACCACCAGCGGCACGGGGAATGCGACCGTCAGCGCTGGCGGTGGCGGCGGCAGCGGCGGCGGGGGCAGCAACAACAGCTCCGGCAGCGGTGGCCTCAATGTGACCACAATAACGACAACCAGCAGCGGGTCACAGGCGCAATCATCGTCCGGCGGTCAGAGCAACGGCACCACCTACAAAATCGAGATGCTCGACGATGATATGCAGAGCCTGGCGACCGATGATGAGGACGATGACTTGATTAGCAGCGAGGGCAGCTTGTACGACGGTGATCTCAATGCGATGGCCAACGATGATGTTGCCGCCCAGTTGGCCGCCGCTGGGCCAGTGGGCGTGGCAGCCGCAGCAGCCATCGCCAGCTCAAAGAAGCGCAAGCGTCCCCACTGCTTCGAAACGAATCCGTCGGTCCGCAAACGCCAACAGAATCGACTGCTCCGCAAGCTGCGTGGCATCATCTACGAGTTCACCGGCCGTGTCGGCAAACAGGCGGTGGTGCTGGTGGCGACGCCGGGCAAACCGAACACCAGCTACAAGGTGTTCGGGGCCAAGCCGCTGGAGGATGTGCTGCGCAATCTGAAGAACATTGTGATGGATGAGCTGGACAATGCGCTGGCCCAACAGGCGCCACCGCCGCCCCAGGAGGATCCGTCGCTGTTCGAGCTGCCCGGCCTTGTGATCGATGGCATACCGACGCCAGTCGAGAAGATGACGCAGGCGCAACTGCGCGCCTTCATACCGCTCATGCTGAAGTATTCGACGGGACGGGGCAAGCCCGGCTGGGGCAGGGAATCGACGCGGCCGCCATGGTGGCCCAAGGAGCTGCCCTGGGCGAATGTGCGCATGGATGCCCGCTCCGAGGATGACAAGCAGAAGGTGGGTGGGGTGGGTGTTCAACAGCCGCCCCGAAAAGCTGAATCGTGTCTTACTAATCGCCCCCACTTTCTCTCTCTTGTTTCCGATTTCGACTCCGTTCCTAAAACCACAACAGATAAGCTGGACACACGCACTGCGCAAGATCGTGATCAATTGCTATAAATATCATGGGCGCGAGGATCTGCTGCCGACATTCGCCGACGACGATGACAAGGTGAACGCGCTGATCTCGCAGTCCGGCGATGAGGATGAGGACATGGAGCAGCTATCCAATACGCCCACCATACAAACGGTGCAAACGGTCACACCGGCAACCAGCACAACCAACAGCCAAGTAAGTATGCCAGCAATAAACTAACAAATGGTTCTATTGCCCAGCCAGCAATGTTCAATTAACGTTTCAACACGGGTTCCCATCGCACTCGCAAACACATTTCATACTTTAACTAATCCACACTAAATTAATTCACACAAAAACAACCACAACAACAACTGCAGCCACAACAGGTGAACGTGGTGAAGATCAACAGCGCTGGCACCGTGATCACAACGCACACGGCTCAATCGAATACGCCGGCGCCAACGATCA
Source organism: Drosophila melanica (assembly GCA_004143765.1). Lineage (NCBI taxonomy): Eukaryota > Metazoa > Arthropoda > Insecta > Diptera > Drosophilidae > Drosophila > Drosophila melanica. Next base: position 5,950 of record SCDT01002685.1, read on the forward strand.
TCCAGAGCACAAACAATCAGCATGTGACCACAACGGCCACGCTGCCGGCATCGACAAAGATTGAGATATGCCAGGCGCCAGCGCCACAGCAACAGCAGCAGCAGCAGCAACAACAGCAGCAACACCACCACCTCCAACAGCAGCAGCAGCAGCATCATCAGAGCAGCAACAATACGGTTCATATACAGGCCGTTGGCCAGTCGCAGCCGCAGACAATACAGCTGACAACGGCGAGCGGCACAGCAACGGCGACGGCAGTGCAGACAACAGCGGCTGCTGTAAGTGCATCGGCGGCTGCCGCTGCGGCAGCTGCACAGCAATCACAGAATGCCGCACAGACCGTCACCGCCCAACAGATAGCCAATGCGCAAGTTTGCATCGAGCCCATAACGCTGAGCGACGTTGATGTTCGTACTAATCTGTCTGAACTTGTAACTAAACTAGTCAAACCTCTTCGCATTTACGGCTCGTCGAGCCACTCGAGCCGGCAGCGGGGAGGGTATTATGCACGACTTGGTCTGCTCTCTGATAGCCAAAACGGAAAGAGAGTAGCCAAAACAATATTCGAGAAATGTTTGCAGCTTATTAGAACTTAAACAAACTGGTAATACCTGTTTGGGCCAAGTGCTACTCCAATGTATTAACCACTTTTTAACTATTCCGATTGTTGAGTGGGAAAACATACGAAAAAAAATAGTTTGACCTGATTTGAAACTTAAAACAATTACTCAAAAAATTCAATATTAATTAATTAAAAACAATTCATACTAATATTTGGTTGCAATTTGACTTATTGCATAAAATCAAATTATTCTAAAATTCTGTTTTTTTCAATAGTTTCCAAATCGCTTGTTAAATTTATAAATATTAAACGCGACGTGCATAATGCTCAAAGCCTGCTGCGATTTCGTTGATTGTTATTTCTTGAATATTTCGTTATCGATGTTATAATATTATTATTATTATTTTTTAGCTTTGTTAACTGCATTTTTTAAGCATTTTAAATATTAAATATAAAAGCGTGTATGTTAAAGCCAATATTTAATTCATTAATTTTAACTATGCTTTTCTATTTTCGCTATATTTTATTAATATTGTTATTTATTAATTTTTTTTTTTTTTGTTTTTTTGTATTATTGTAATTTTTTTTTTTTTTGCAGCATCATTTTAATAAGGTTTTTATTTCATGCGCCCACAACCAACCTGAAACTAAGTACACACACATGTAAATACACTACATTCAACAACTCGAACACATTAACACACATTAACAGAACAACACACACACACAACAACAACAACAACAGCCACTACACAAAAGAAAAACGTATTGTATTATCTATATTTTTTTTGTATTGCATTGCATTTCTTTATCGCTGCGTTTTTTGTTCCTTCTCTCTTTGCACATTCCGTTATTTTCTCTCTTCGTTGTTTTCTGTTGTGCTGTAGCGTATCCTTGGCTTAACATTGAGTTGCTTTTATAAACATGCACTTTACCATCTACTTAACAGTACACCACACAGACTGTGTTGTCGCAGAACGCCGATGGTACCGTATCTCTCATACAGGTGGATCCGAACAATCCGATCATAACTCTGCCCGATGGCACAACGGCACAGGTACAGGGCGTGGCAACGGTAAGTTTTAAATTTTCTAAAAAGAGTATATTGTAGACACCTAAGATTGCAACTTATACTCATTCTTCATTTTTCGAACTTCCATAACTTAGTCTAAACTCAACCAATTTAAATGTTTGATGGTTCGGTTTTATTTTGGGTTTGCCTCTAGATTTATTCTGCATTTAAATATTATGCATTTTTGAGTATCAAATTTTTTGGAATTTTTTGTCGAAAGAAGAAAATCTCGAAATTTTTGAAAAAAAAAGGTTTTAAATTTAGCATGCCAAATCGATTGTTTTTGTCTCAATTAACATAAAAAACGAAAAGTTTTTGGTCAAAAATCAAGCCAAAATTGACAAAAGCTCTCGGATCCACAACTTTCATAACTTTGTCAAAACTAAACCGATCTTCATGCTTTGTCCTCTAAATTAATTCTACATTTAAATTATATGCATTATTGATGAGATTATTTTTTCATATTTTTTGTTTAAAAAAAATCATTTTCTTTTGCAGCTGCATCAGGGCGAAGGCGGCGCCACCATACAAACGGTACAAAGTCTCGCCGATGTGAATGGGCACGAAAACATGACCGTCGATCTAACCGATCAGGATGGTCAAATCTTCATCACCACCGAGGATGGGCAAGGTAAGCAAACTAAAAATGAAATAATAGCAAGCTAAAAAAAGGAAGATAACTCGAATAATCACGATTGATCGCATTTTAGGCTATCCGGTGCAAGTGAGCAATGTCATATCGGTGCCCGTATCCATGTACCAGTCGGTTATGGCCAACATGCAGCAGTTGCAGACGAACAGCGATGGCACCATGTGCCTGACTCCCATGCAGGTAGATAACAGCAACACTTCCAACACCACCTCCAATAGCGCCACGCGCAACAACAACAACAACAACAATAGCAGCAGTAACAACAACTCGTCTGCTGCGCCAGCTCCGCTGCTGGGCATCTCCGTGATCAACGCTGGCGCCATGCCCGGTCGCCGCATTGCGGCCAGCGGCGCCAGCGTCACAGCGGCAGCGCCACATGCCGGACAACAGCCGGCGCTGACACTGCAAGCGCCGCCGGGCACTCGATTTTATTGGGCCGCAAGTCCGGCGGGCGGCAGTGGCAGCGCCAGCAGCAGCAGTAACAGCCATTTGAATGCCAGCGCTGGTTTTAATCTCGCCAATAGCAATAGCAATATTAATAACAATAACAATAACAATAATAATAGCATGCTCACTAACAACAACAGCAGCAACAACAACAATAACAATAGCATTAAAATGCCGCTGCCCATTGTTTTAACAGCGCCAACGGCGGCGACTGCGCAGCAGCGGCGCCAGGTGCAAAAGCGTCGCAAGCTGGCCAACAGCAGCGGCAACAAGAATCTGCGCAAAAGCGCTAGCGAAATAACGGTTGCTGCTGCTGCGTCAGCGGCGGCGTCGAGCAGCGCTGCTGCGGCCATACGCTGTGTGGACAGCGCCAGTCTGACAAATACGAGCAGCGCGCAGCTGCAACTGCAGCTGCCGGCGAAAACGATAAAATTGGAGCATTTGGAGTAGACATTGAATAGCAAATGCACTTGCCACAACAGCTTAGCCCCAACAACACTTACCGCCCCCCCGCCCATGTACACGCCCACACGAGCCACCTTACGCTTGCACCTATCTAATCTAGTCAAAGCGGCGCTGAATGCACACACACACACACACGCACATAAAATACAGATACTTGCCATTTTATACATTTAAACAAGCTGTACATACACACACACACACACACACACACACAACAAACAAATGTGAATGCCGACAAAGAATACCAAAAAAAAAGAAAACAAAAAACAATTAACAACATTAAAACAACAACCGATAAATTGCCTTAGTAAACCGTACATAGCAAATCATTAATTATAGAAGTATATATTAAGTATATATTAACAACGTACTAACACCCCACACCCCCCAAACCACCCACTTTAAATTTAAAGCGAGCCAAAAATCAAAGATAAACAAAGCACAAAACAATTGAATTGTTGATAATTGATAAACTGAAACCAAAAAGTAAAACGAAACGCAAAAAATTTAATTTGTCAAGTTCCTACAAAACAAAAAAAAAAATTAAAAACATTTAATAATTATGGAATAATTAGAATTTCTTATGTTAATTATTTATGTTTTTTTATCGTGCATGAATCGAAAATGTATAATTATAATATCGAAACACAAGCCAAATATTAACGTATTTAGTTTAACAGTTGATTTCATAAATATTAGATATTTTATTTTGCTTTTTTTTTGTGCAATCTATGGAAAATGTTATGCAAATATTTTAATTAGTTTTTATTTTTAAGTAGTTGATTTAGCAAACAGGGAGTTTTTATGCTATAGATTTTGATTTCGTTTAAGTAACATTTTGTGACAATATCAAAAGTTTAACAAAGATAAACTAAAACTACGAAAACGAAATGTAAAAAAAGAAAAAAAAACATAACTAATACAAACAAACCAAAAATTATATAGTCATATTGTTGAACTCGTCCAACGTAGCCAATTTGCATTCAAAATGTAGCAATTATTTTAACATACAAACAAACAACAAATTGAACCGCCCACATGCCATTTGCGCTAGTTAAAATATATAAATAATTAAAAAGAAAAGAGCACATTTAAGTGAAATATTGTGAATATTGTCAATGTCATGTGGCCAGAATTTAAGCGCATAAAATTATTTTATGTTTATTACAATTATTATTATTGTGTTTAATGTTTTTATTACTGATTATGTTTATTATTATTATTATTATTATAGTTGTTTTAGAGCAAATTTTAATTATGTGTAAACAACGCAATGAAGCGAAAACAAAAAATAATTCAATAAATCCTTTGTTGTTGTGATTTTATATTATCGATTATTCGTTAATTTTTCTTTGCTTTACTTACATTATATTCAACATTTAATTTGTCATCTGGTTTTCTTTTTTTTTTTTAGCAGCTCATATATTTTGTAAAAGGTCTACAAATTTTATTGCTAGTTTTTTTATTGCCTCGTTTTGAGTAAGTATGATTTTACATCAGTTCTTATTATCCGGTCCACGATGTGATGAAGACAAACAGCTTGCAATTTTGAAGATACAAAACGTTCCCAAATATATATTTTTTGTTGCATTTGTTGAGCTTACATTTAATGTCATTTTGTATCTCTTCCGGTTCGCGCAGGTGGAAAATGGGGATCAACTGGAGACTATTACCGTATCACCTGGTATGCACCAAATGATGATCCAAGGCGGACCGGGTCAGGAACCCCAGCTGGTCCAGGTGGTCAGCCTGAAGGATGCCACGCTGCTTAGCAAGGCGATGGAGGCGATCAACTCGGGCAATGTCAAGGCCGAGGACACAATCATAATGGAGCAATAGACAAATTGAGCTGGATTCGGATTTGGAACTGGACATGATCTCTAAACATTATTAATCACGCTTGTAAATGCTTGATTATACACTCATAGAATTAATGCATTTTTTAATATTTTTACGCAAAATTATAAATATATATATATAGTTACTCGAATGATTACGCATATGGTACATAACCCACGACGTGTAAACGAATATATTTTATAAGTACCTGAAAGGTGTTGCTAAAACAAAAAACAAGGCAAAAGCAATTCTCATTTGATTATTCGTTAAATTCTCTCCAAGTTATTTGTATTGATCTAGTCCATACAAAAAAATAATAATCAATTCTAGTCATCAAATATCCAGTCGTATATATAATACTCATTTTTTCTGGTTTTTTTGTTCTGTATAAACAGTTTTAATTTTGACTTTGTATAGAATAATATTTGATATTTAGTTTGTATACAATTTTTTTTCTTGTTTAGTTTTAAATGAAATTTTTGTCGGCTTTACAAATAGTTAAATTAAAATTGAAGGCAAAACTCTTAATTCAAATAACATTTTTGGTAACCACTAGCAAAGGGTGCCGCAATTGGACATTTCTGCACATACTCATATATACCTATATATACCTTAACTCTTATGTGTATGTATATATATATATATATTATTTATATAATATACATATATGAGAATTATGCAGAGTTAGTTGTACGTATGTTATGGGCTTTATCACTTAAACTCACTACAATAAATTTGCATTTGCATCTATGCATCATCATCTAGTTATAAAGTTAAATTAAATATAACAACTAAAAATTATAATTCATCTTAGGCCAAAAAAAAAAATAAATAT